>VZSV01000111.1:1407824-1418142 GCA_013398735.1 Nothocercus julius
GACAAAGGGGGAAAATATTGTGCTAGTTGATTTTCAAAAATATGTCAGTGACATGTAGTTTACTATTTTAGTGAAGTATTTTATTGTAAAGAAGAGAAGGAGGTAGCACAATGTTCTGGCATTGGGGATAAATGATCACTTTATGAATTCTGAAGAAGCTGAATAACTTAGCAAATAATACATGGGACATAATCTTTTAAATGCTAGTTCCATGCTTCTCTGAACCAAAGATCAATTCATCATTCATAATTTGGCACAAGCTGACATATATAACTGGCAAGAAAAATATATTAGGTGATACAAATAGATGTTGCAAATATATGGTGTTATTATTTTCACAGAAAGAAGGGGATATTGTTATATTTCCTGTTCTTTCAGTTTCTGTTTGTCTGCAGTCCTGGTATCCTCAGATTGCTCTCCTTATAGATGAAAGGCATTCCTCCTCACTTAGAGGAAGAAATTTTACAAGAAACCATGAACTACGATTCACAAGGTACTCCTTACAAAAGTCAACTTGAAAATGTGTTCTGCAGAACAATGAAATGCAGCTCTGACCCCAAAATACCTCCATATAGCAAGATCCTTACACTTCCTTTGCGGGAGAAAATGTCAATATTGTTTCCATCTGCTGATAGATAACACCAGGAGAAGGAACACATAATGCTAATATATAAACTGTCGATATTTAGGACCAACTCTTTAAACTGTATTTAGACTATATCATAACCTAAAATTATTACGTCAAGAGATAGCCATTACAAATGGCAATAAAGATTTGTCATGTGTTTCAAAAAAGGGAAAAAGTTAGAAAGTTTTAGCCTCTAAAATATTCAAATTAAAGATGCAAATTCATACATGTATTCACAGTGCCCATACATAGTTTTACAACCCCAGTGAGAGGACTTTATTTTGATTTTCCCTTGTTTAATTTGGTTATATAAGTTTATATAAGAAAGGTAAGTTCCTTGGTATAGTGATTACTATGCCAAGAAACCATAGCAGAGTTTTGCCAGGAGTTCATTGTTTAACCATGTAGGTCTCCTGCCCATTCCATCCACTTCTTGTTCGTTGGGATGCGCTTCTCTTGAGCTTGGAGGAATTTGAAATATTTGAATATTTTAGAAGCTAATATTTTCTCTTAACTGTTGATTTGTAGACAGGCTTACTATAATACTGATGATAATATATTTAACGTAGGCAAAATGTCTTGGTGTCTCTTCCTCTTTCTTGTTTTTCCAGTTGTACTTTTTTTTTTTTTTTTTGATGAAGTGAATGTAAAGAAAATAGATATATCTAAAAGTGAATTGCCATCATAAATATCATGTATAGGTACAAAAGAATATTGATTAAGCAGTGACTCCAGTTTGAAGAAACATTTCTACAGGATGTAACGGGCAATCTGTAAGACAAAGCAAATGAGTGCACATGCACATTAACAATTTTTGCTGTCCCAGAACAACAGAGGTATCAGAGGAGCTGAAACTGAGG
Organism: Nothocercus julius; assembly: GCA_013398735.1. Classification (NCBI taxonomy): domain Eukaryota; kingdom Metazoa; phylum Chordata; class Aves; order Tinamiformes; family Tinamidae; genus Nothocercus; species Nothocercus julius. The sequence continues at coordinate 1,409,313 of VZSV01000111.1, forward strand.
AATTGCACGTGTTATGACAATATTTTATTCTCCTTGTAGCTGGTTAGACTACAGGGAGCAGTGTTGTATCATGGTGCAGAAAAGGGATTGCTTTGGCATACCTGACAGTATCCTCAATACAAAAATGAGATGGCTAATTTGCATATGTGGACATAATTTAAATAAAAACAGCTGAGAGATGGACAGGGGAAAAAATAGAAGGAGAAAAGGCATTTTCTCTAAGAGGGTAAGGTCCTTTCCCACAATTGCACATTCCTCTCCCTGCCTGAATTGATTTTCATTATCCATTCTGTTTCAAGTCAATCAACTTATATTTTTTTTCCATTTTTTCCATAAAATTACCTGCACCAGGTCAGTTCAAAAGTCCACATAGTGCAGCATCCTGTCTCTGACAGAGGCCTAGGGAGGAATATAAGACCATGGCAAGCTAAAGACACTTCCTCAGAATACTCCCTTTTCTTCCAGTGACTTATAGAGGTGGCATATTGATATGTAGTTTAGTTATGCTCAATACATTTTTCTTTTTTTATTTTTTCATTTGTTTTTTAATCACAAGCAACATATTGTGTCAAGGAAAATGGCAAACAGCACAAGAAAGGATGCTCCAGGCCTGTCCCTCTGAGTTTAGGTTACCTCTCCTACAGATTTTTCTTAATCACGGAAAAAGGCCGCAGCACATCTGTCCTGTCAGTGCCTCAAAATAAGAACCAAAACAAAATCATCAAACAACACTTCATAATTTGTCCCTGAGTTGGGCAGTGGATTACAGTTCCCAAAAGTGGAGCTTCGTGTCCTGAACTACTTGGACATGCACTAGTAGGACCTTCTCCCTCAGTTGTCCCACGTACAAAGTAGAGGCAATAATATAAGAATTGCACCTCCTTTTTCTAACAATATTTCTGTGTGGACAAATTAATCAGAGAATATGATCACCATCACATCAATATTTCTACAACAAGATAAGGTAGATTTGCCAAACTTCCATCATTTTCCAGCAAAAATTGTAACCAAAAGGACACAAAGAATGAGGTGCATTGTATGAAAAATAAAAACAGAATATACTGTTAAAGTAATGGTGATAAATGGAGATGAAAGAAAAAAATGTTAAAAATTCTCCTTTGGTTTTGTTTTTTTTTTTTTTTTTGATCCGTGGAACCATAGGCATTTCCAGAGCTACATGTAAAAATAATGGTCATATCATGACAATATATTCTCCAAATATATGGAAATATACACAGCACATCTTTTCTGCATAAATTCTTACTCCCTATAATTCCTCAAATACTGTATGGTCTGTTGTAAAATCTTAAATATATGATGTACAGTAAAGCTTTTTTTAAATAAGCTGTTGCTTAGTTGGCATGCTTCACCCTCTTTCTTTCCTCACAGACTGCTCGTTGTCCTTTTCAATTAATTCAAAACACAATTGCAATGAGTCTATATTTTCCCTACTTCTATGCCATGTCAAAATTAAAAAAAAAAAAAAACACGCATATTCACACTTCTGCTTTTATGAATGTAGTGTATAACTCATTAGGCTGTTCTAGAGATGGAACAGATTTTCATCAACAGTATGAACATAACACTGTACTGGAGAATAAACTTGGACATCTTCAGGGACCGTATTGGAAGAATCCCATGGGACAGGAACTTAGAAATAAGAGGTTTCAAGAGCTGATTGATATTCAAGGATTGCTTCCTCCAAGCCCAAGAGCATTGCATTCCAATGTACAGGAATTTGAGAAAAGGGAGCATGAAACCTGCATGGATAAACTATGAGCTCCTGACAAAAATCAAATAGAAGTAAGTGCACAGAGGACAGAAGCAGGGACCCAAGGCACCAATACAGGCTGGCGGTTGACCTTCTGGAGAGCAGCTCTGCAGAGAAGGACCTGGGGGTCCTGACAGACAACAAGTTAATCATGAGGCAGCAATGTGCCCTTGTGGCCAAGAAGGCCAATTGGATCCTGGCCTGCCTTAGGAGGAGTGTTGCCAGAAGGTTGAGGGAGCTGATCTGCCCCCTCAGCTCATCTCTGATGAGACCCCACCTGGAATATTGTGTACAGTTCTGGGCTTCCCCTTATAGGAGTGACATGTGGCTACTGGAACAAGAGCAGCAGAGGGCTATTAAGATAGGAACAGGAATACCTCTTTTATGACAAGAGGCTGAAATAGATGGTCCTGTTTAGCTGGAGAGGAAAAGGCTAGCAGAGGATCTTATCAGTGTGCATAGATACCTTAAGGGAGGGTGTGGAGAGGATAGGGCCAGAATCTTTTCAGTGGTGCCTAGTAATATGACGAGAGGCAATAGATACAAGCTGAAACATAGGAAGTCCATCTGAACATGAGAAAAAAAATCTCAACTGTGAGGATAACAGAGCACTGCAAACAGGTTACCCAGAAAGGTTGTGAAGATACTCAAAAACCACCTCAAATTTGGAAACCATTTGGAAACATGCTCTAGTGATTCTGCTGCGCAGAGTAGTTGGGTCAACTCTTCTCCAGAGGTGTCTTCCAACTTCAACCTTTCAGTGATTCTGTGATTTTGTGATTCTACTAAATTTTGTTTTCTCGGTGCTTACTTTAGTGAAAGCTGATTACTCATGAAATAGAGCATGAATAGTAGTGAGTGAGGAAATACACTTTATCAAGGAAATGGAGGGATATCCTATCCAGTCTTACTTAACGTGTTGACAGTCTAGTTACAGTCAGTTAAACATTGTGCTTTTCGCCAAGTCAAATACTCTGATACTCTGATGAGGCTGCAGATGAGACCTCATGGCCACCAACCCAGCTACACCAGGGCAGTTTGCAGCCTTTAGTCCCCACATGAAATGCCTTTGCAAATCACTGTCCTGTCAGCATTAAGTTGATGATGCATACATTTGTGTGAAGGATAGACCTGTGATAGTGGCTCTGCTTGCCCTTTAGCTACCTAGTTTTTTTAACCTCATCTGCTTGCTCTTAGAAATGAAATAATGCATTTTACTGCTCCTGCTCTTAGTTAGTTGCTTTTTTCCTAATATGCATCACCAGAGATATTAGTTTATAAATGCTTTACTCCTTCATGTTGAAAAGGGTTGAAAAGCTAAGAAGTATCTGTAAGTCAGAGAGAGAGAAACAGGGGCAGGCACCAGGAAGTGCCCAGCAACAAATTATTACAGATTCCATCCCCCAGCTAACACAAGGGGGAAGAAACCAGCACACCAATGTATGTATTAAAGTCCAGACTCAGAGTGGCAGGAGAAAACCTCCCATCTCACCCTATCAGTTATCCCTAGCCAACAGGTACAAGGCTCTGCGGGAAGAAGGTCAATCAGTGGATAATAAAGGCGTAGGCGATGGCCTGTCATGCCACTCACCTCAGCCTAACTCCAGAGCCTGTGAAGGGCGCCCTAAGCCTGGAGAGGCTAAATGGCAAAATATGAGAACTTCTTAAGGCTCATATAGTCAAGTTGCAGCTGCCCCAGCTAGAATGAGAGGGGCATTGGGAGTCCAACTCCAATGCTTCTATGTAAACGCACACAGCATGGGGAATAATCAAGGGAAATTGGAGATGCACATGTGATTACAGGGCTATGATCTCATTGCAATTACTGAGACATGGTGGAACAGCTCTCACAACTGGAACGTGGCCATGGATGGCTTTAGGTTTTTGAGGACGGACAGGCCAGGAAGGCAAGGTGGCGGAGTTGCTCTTTACGTGAAAGAACAACTGGAATGTATGGAGCTCAGCACAGAGGAGCATAAAGCGCGAGTTGAGACCTTGTGGATGAAGACTAAAGCACAGGCCCCGAGAGGTAACACTGTTGTGGTTGTTTACCACAGGCCTCCTGACCAGGGAGAGGAAGTGGATGAGACCTTCTACAGGCAGCTGCAAGAAGCCTCATGATCCCAGGCCGTGGTCGTTATGAGGGACTGCAACCACTCTGATGTCTGGTGGGATAATCACACAGCTAGGGACAGACAGTCCAGGAGGTTCCTGCAGAATACTGCCGATAACTTCTTGATGCAGTGGGTTGATGAGCCAACAACGGGAGGGGCGCTGCTAGACCTGATATTAACAAACAGAGATGATCTAGTGGGAAATGTGAGGGTTGAGGGCAGTCTTGGCTGAAGTGACCAAGAGATGTTGGAATTCATGATCCCACATGGAGAAGCTGGCCAAGAAGTAGGATTGCAACTCTGAACTTCAAGAGAGCCAGCTTTGACCTCTGCAGGGACCTCCTTGGAGGAATCCCCTGGGCCAGGATCCTAGAAGGAAAGGGGCTCCAGGAGAATTGGACCATTAACTGTGGGTCAGCAGTGTGCCCTCTTGGCCAATTGGACATTCGAATACCACTTTCTCCAAGCTCAGGATTGGTGCATTCCTGACATTCTCAAGACATGTCAGGGACAACAGGAAGGGCTTCTACAAATCAGCAGCAAGAGGAGGACTATGGAAAACATTAGTCAGCTGCTGAATGGGGAGGATGCCTTGGTAGCAAAGGATGCAGAGAAGGCACAGTTACTAAATTCCTTCTTTGCTTCTGTCTTTACTGCTAAGGCTAGTCCCCTACACAGAGCCCCAACACAAGAGAGAGAACCAGGAAAGAGGAGGACTTTCCACTGGTCAAGGAGGATTGGGTTAGGGATTATTTAGGCACATTAGACACCCATAAATTTGTGAGCCTAGAGGGGATGCACCCAAGAGTGCTGAGGGAACTGGTGGGGGGTTATTGCTCAGTCACTCTCCATCATCTTTGAGAGGTTGTGGGAAGCGGCGGAAGTGCCAGAGGACTGGAAGAACCTAACATGACTCCAGTCTTCAAAAAGGACAAGAGGGAGGACCCAGGAAACTACAGGCTGGTCAGCCTCATCTCCATCCCTGGAAAGGGGATGGAGCAAATCATCCTAAAGACAATCTCTACGCGTGTGAAGGAAAAGAAGTTGATCAAGAGTGGTCAGCACGGATTCACCAAGGGGAAGTCACCAGATAGCCTTCTACAATGGGATGACTGGCTGGCTGGACGATAGGAAAGCCGTGGATGTTGTCTACCTTGACTTCAGCAAGGCTTTGGACACCATCTCCCATAACATCATCATAGGAAAGATCCGAAAGTGTGGATTGGATGAGTGGACAGAAAGGTGGATTGAGAACTGGCTGGATGGCAGAGTTCAGACTGTTGAGGTAAATGAGGCCAAGTCTAGCTGAAGGTCCGCGTCCCCCAGGCATTAGCACTGGGCCCAGTGCTGTTCAGCTTGTTCATCAATGACTTGGATGAGGGCACAGAGTGCACCCTGAGCAAGTTTGCGGATGATACCAAACTGGGTGGAGTGGCCGACACTCCCGAGTCCTGTGCTGCCATTCAGAGGGACCTAGATGGGTTGGAGAGTTGGGCAGAGAGGACCCTCATGAGGTTTAACAAGAACCCCCTGGGGAGGAACAACTCCAGGCACTAGGACAGATTAGCGGTTGATCTGCTGGAAAGGAGATCTGCGGAGAGGGATCTGGGAGTCCTGGTTGACTACAAGTTAACCATGAGGCAACAGTGTGCCTTCGTGGCCAAAAACGCCAATGGGCTCCTGGCCTGCATGAGGAGGAGTGTTGCCAGCAGGTCGAGGGAGGGGATCCTCCCCCTCTCCTCAGCTCTGGTGAGGTCACACCTGGAGTATTGGGCACAGTTCTGGGCTCCCCAGTACAAGAGGGACATGGAGCTTCTAGAGCTTCTAGGGTCCAGAGTAGGACCACAAAGATGATTAAGGGACTGGAACATCTGTCTTATGAGAAAAGACTAAGTGAGCTGGGCCTGTTTAGCCTGGAGAAGAGAAGACTGAGAGGAGATCTGATCAATATGTATAAGTACCTGAGGGGAGAATGTAAAGACGATGGGGCCAAACTCTTCTCTGTGGTGGCCAGTGATAGGAAAAAGGGTGATGGGTTCTTCCTCCATGTGAGGAAGAACTTCTTTACTGTGAGGGTGGCAGAGCCCTGGCACAGGCTGCCCAGAGAGGTTGTGGAGTCTCCTTCTCTGGAGATCTTCCAAACCTGCCTGGATGCCACCATGCCACGTGCTCTAGGTGTCCCTGCTTGAGCAGGAGGTGTTGCACCAGATGATCTCTAGAGGTCCCTTCCAACCTTAACCATTCTGTGATTCTGTGATGTTCTTCTGTGCCTGCATAACTGTGGAAAAAATTATATGTTTGTAATGACATCCGTAGCCTGTTTCTGATTGTGAGCTATACTCTAGTTGACCTGGGTTAACTATGACTAGAAGGTAAATAAATATTTTGTGAAGTGGCAATATCTAAATTAGAGAAAACATACCAGAGCCTCTTTAGCCATGCAACCAGACCAACATGTAATTTAGTATAGCTACTCCCAAGGATATCTGCTTGAGCATGCACTTTTGGCTTCTTAGAATTAGGGAGTTGGATTGGGCAGTATTTTGCAAGGTTCAGTGATAAACTCATTTAATTTTCTCATGAGACATATCTCCCAAATGGCAAATACTTGGATTTTTAAAGTAGTTGTTCTGTAGCAGCAAAACAAATGCTTCTCCAGCGACATGCTGATAGGATGTAACAAAGTCTCACGGAACCTCAAGGAGGGATTTATTTTCACTCCTTCTGACTCTGACAAGCTTGATGTGGGGTAAGGAATCCCATGCTCTGGATCTAGTTACACAGAAATTTAAAGAGTTGAAGTATCTTTTGGAATGACCTGGCAAGAGAAGAGAAGAGAGGGAAACTTTTGGTGGTTAATTCTGTGGTTTGGGATTTCCTTTCTCAATGTAAGAGGACAAATATACCTAGCTTAGTTTTTTCTCCTGAGGGGAGGAAAGAATGGACTTAAAAGCTTGCCCTATTTAACACTGAAGCTTTTAATAATTCTAAATGTCAATAAAATGATTATACTGCAAATTACAAAGCATCATGTCATTCACCACACTTTATGTTGCAAGTGCTATTGTTAACAATCTGAACTTTTGGCATTGTATGTTAAGTCTTCCATCTTTTTAAGTACTTTTTATTAACACTGTTGTCACCTTAATATTGCAAGTCACATCTTAACAAGCAACTCGGCAGTAGGACTGTGTCAAAACATTTACCTTCACTAATGTTTTATTCTTTATAGATTACCAAAAGAAATAGTAAAAATGAAGAATCAATGTAGTCCTGCTACACCTTCTTTAAACTGTGCAGAAATTTGAATAACACAATGGAATAAAAAAAAAGTATTCTGTAGTGTCAATGAAGTATAGTTGGCTATGTAAATCTGTTCAATACAGTTCTTCAGCTGTTATAAAGCAGTGTAACTTTGGTCATGTCAGTGAGATGATGATAATTTAAACTAACTGTAGATATGAGTGTCTGCATCTGTCTTCTCAAACTCTTTGGATCTAATCCTTTTGTTAGAGAAATCAACATGAACATCACTGAAATAAATGGCTAGTATGATGAAAAAAGTATGATTCGAGGCTCTCATCATCTAGTTTGTATTTTCTTTTGCTTGTTCTAAAGTCTATCCTACAGCAAATTTCTTGTACTGCAGATTATTTGTAACGATAATGGGGTGCTAGAACCCCCATTTTCCCATGTTAGGTATTATTTTCCCATTTTAATCATCAGATATGCAGTAGTGATTCTGTGGAACCATTGGCAAAATGAGTCCTTGTCTGGAGACTGAAAGAATCTCCTTCTGTGCAGGAATATAATACTCCACACAAAACTGTGTTTTCAGATACTACAGGAAGTCAACACATCTGACCTGTTCTGTAGATGTTTTCATCACTCCTTTAAAGAGGGTTTGAGTGTCACAAAAAAAAAAAAAAAAAAAAAAAAAAAAAAGAAGCTTTAGACTGACAATTTCTGAACACTTTCCTTTGTATTTGCAGATTATTAAAAATACAGTAGAATTTGACTTGGGATTAGTGACTGGTCACAAAATACAAGAGGCTCTCAGGTTATTGTTCATCTCTTTTTACCTTCTCTATTTCCATGTATTTACAAATCTGGTCTAAGGGATATAATGTGATATTAATCAGAATATTGGTTTCATATTTGCTTACCATTAGACCAGCCAGACTGTAGGCCAATAGTAAATTCTGTCTCATCTCCAGTTCAACATTTAGACAGTTAAACTAACACAGGAAAAAAAGGAAAAAAAAAAGTCAATAAAATGCAAATCCTACCTGACACTCTAGCACAAAAGGGCAACATACCACAACAGTGATGAAGGTCATAATAGATGTTCAAAGCACAAAGGTTGTCACATGCCATCATATGAGCTTCACGCATGAAATCAGCCAAAAGACAATTGGTTTTAATTCTATACATTGCTAAACCACAGCCTGTAGTCTGCTCACTGCTGTGGCAAGCAAATGCTGTTTAATGCCAAATTTCAAATTTTACTTCAGTTCAGGAAATAACCTCCTGGTGCTACACTATCTCAAAAACAGAGCACACAGCTACTAGTATTTCCTGCAGAAAGGTTTTTTATTCTACTTTGAATACATATATAAGAGTCAATCAGCTCTATGATTTAGTATAAATGTCTGATATAGTCGCAGCCTCAGTTATCTGGTTCTTTTATGCCATTATTCTCTTCTTTAAAAAAGGTTACGATTTAAGTAGTTAAAAAGTAAAGCTGGCTAAAAGGCTCAGTATCTGGTTGCTCTACAAGAGAAGACAGCTTTTTGAAATCTGTGCTTTTAACAACTTGAAGTACACCTATTATATAACACCTTCTTGTATGGATGTCTAAGATGATACACACAATTTCCAGCAGGCCTTTACACCAGCATTAATCTAATGAAGGACAAGCTAGAAAAAGATTGGTGTAAATCCT
>VZSV01000111.1:1420123-1452818 GCA_013398735.1 Nothocercus julius
TGATTTGACCTTGATGGGCAAAATATCCCATTAAAAGCATATAAATTCTTTTAAATTTTCAGGCCTGTTCTCTCTGTAGTCATCACCAAATGACTGAAATGTCATCACCCTGAATTTCTGAAAAGAAATAATAAAGAAGCCTGTTCAGCAAAACTTATTGAATCCTAATTTGTGTATTAGAAGAGAAAAAAAAAAAAAAAGAACTCCCCATAATAGATGGAGAGAAGTAATGATGGGACAAGCTTTAACAAAAAGTCTGTTGAGATTTCATATGAAATTCATGCTGACAGGCTTCTTTCTGCTTAATTAACTGCTAAGCATTTTTTGTGCATCAATCAAACTGCAGTGCAGAATCACAAGCATGGGTGAAGGTACATGTAATGCTACAACACACTGAACTTAGCTCCAGCTTTGAGATGGTTGCATGAATGCACATGATAATAAAGAAGAATTTGAGTACTCCACCACGGGTGCAATTTGTTCAGTCATTTCCACATTGAGGCAATTTGAAGAGCGGAGGTCTAGACAGTCCCCATTACTTTCCATTCATTCTCTATTCACCAGGGGCAATCTGGTCCCAATGAATACTTTATACTACTGTAGAAGTGTCTTGTGTATTTAAGGAAATCATTAACCTACTCAATAAGAAACATATTCAGCTGCTCTTTTTGGCTTGATGCATGCAGTTCCGTCTTGGGTGACAGGCAGGTACAAGTGTGTGTAAAGATGCAAAAGAAAGATGCTAAAGAGAATCAACTATCTAAGGATCTGTGTGCAATGAGTTACATCATCATGAAGAAAAGAATGATGCTGTCCTGTGAATTAAAGTATGATATTTAGGGAATTAAAATATGATCTCATAGTTCCTAAAGGTCCATTTTTGCTTTAGTAGTATAAAAATGTTTCTGCTGAAGTTAGACCATATCCTTCATGTGTTATGTTTGATTGTTTGTAGAAAATTATAACCCAAAAATCAAATGAATCTGGTGCTTAAGCAGTTCAAAATAAAATATAAATAAGACCCCCCAAATATCAGAATTTTGCCCTACTTACTGATTTCCTCAGGTGGACACTACAGTCAATGGGTCAACATAAAACCCAAGTAATAAGGAGTTTAAATTCTTTATGCATTTTTGTGGACTTTCACTCCACATTTAGTATACTAAGAAATTTTATAACTCAAGGAAAAGAAGTCCTATGTATTCTGAGAGGGTTAAGTCTTCTGGATGCTGAGGAAGGTTGCAGGAACTTTGTAACAAGAATCCTGAAGGAGGTCCTCATATGGTAGCTTCCTATGTAGCAGATTCCAATTATCTAACTGAGTGCTGAAGTAAGGAGTAGGGTTGCCCTGTGAACTCGTGCTGATCACTGGTGAGAAAGGCATTTCCAGCAGGAGAATCAGACCACTTAAGATTTGAATCTCCCTCTTAGAATCTCCTGGGATTAAAAGGTACATTGAGGGAGAAACTGCTCTACAGAGGTCTCCTCGCGTGTTAAAATTAGACAGGACACACCAGACCCGCAGATCTTTCCTTCATGCTGTTGAGGTAGATTCCCTGCATGGTGAGTTTCATGTTAAGGTGTTCATTTTGTTGTATGGAGGAAATAAATCTGTCCTCAAAGCCGGGACCTGTAATTCTATCTCTTAAAAAATACAAAATAGCCATGACTCCTGGCCACATTTGAGGGAAATTTCCCCATCTCCTCTAAGGTAGTGTCTGTGTGGAGTTGAAGACTAAGGGTCCCTTTCCTTCCCAGAAATGTCTACTGATCCTTTGATCCTCCATGATCCTCCACCCCTTACCAGCAGAAGGAGCCGGAAGCCCCATGCATGACTATTTTCTTTACTAAAATCCCTGCTTAAATTTATTGTTGTGCTTATTCTATAAGCTCAAAACCCATAGACCTCAATCTTTGTTAGATGTAGAAGTGCCCCCCTGAAAAATTCCATATATCAATGCTGATCTATCAGTCATCTGCCCTGCAGAATTATGTTATTGAGTATGTAATGGTGTACAACTTCAGTATTACTTATTTTAGTAGTAAGAACTGGTAATCTGCAATATCTGATGTTATGGTTAGTTCTGCTAAAAATCCCTGCTTTTTAAAAAGTTTTAAAGGATGTCTTTTCTGCCTGCTTCTCTATTCTTTTCCTCATATCGGTGTAGGGAGTAGATACTCTTAAAGGGTTAATTTTCTTTGCTTTTGGTTTTAGATTCATAGAGCACATTGTGTCCAACCTTAATATTTTACACTGTAAGCTATATCATCTTTTATCTTTTATTTATAGTGATCCTCATATTAATTTCTCAATAGCAGCTGGCACAGCAGGAGGGACAAGGCATTGATCTTCCAATTTATCCGCTGCTCTTACATATCCTGAGGTCGAAGCAGCCTGGAGAGATTGATGGAGCTCTGGCAACAGTCCAGAGGCTGTGTGTTTCTCAATGCATGGGAATCAACAACAGAAAACTGAAATTTGACAATTGACAGTAATATCAGCCACCTCTGTAATAAATATAACAGGATGCTCTTCAATAATTTAATGGGATATCTGGTATTCCATAATGAAAAATCAGCCAAGTGAGAGTGTGTGTGTATATCTTTGTGAGATTCTGTGTATGCATGCTTAGATGTGCACACATACAGCTGCAAACACCAATATACAATTTATTTTGTTTACAAAACAGAAAGTCATAAAAGAAATCTATAACAAGATTAGTTTTATTATTTCTCTACTAATGCAAGAAAACTAGTAAAATTAAAAGGCTGTTGTTATGTTTTCAAAAGTTATCTAAAAAAAGAAATGTGTATATATATATATATATGTATATATATTCTCTCTAACCTTACACTATGAGTCACAGAGCTGCATGTTACATTGTGGCTAATATCTTAGATCATTCATAAAGCCTGCTAGGGACAGGCCTCTGAAGGATTACACAAAGAGAAGACTTTCTTATTCTTGATCATTATATTGCTTGTAGTTGCACAACAGGGTTTGACAGCTCCTGCTGTAACACTTCCACTTTTTATCTTTTCAAAAAACAAGCAGCTGATTTGCACTGTTAGCAGTTAGAAACCACAGACTAATCCCACTTTCTGACACCAGTGCCATCTCCAATCCCTACTATACGCAGAAAGTTAGAATGATAGTCATCTAATATTTGTCCTTAGTTGAATCTATCAACTCTAGACAGGTTGCAGGGCTTTGTAGACAAAATTTTACCTACAAACTATATATGCACTCTCTGCTGAGTGCATTTAAACCCAGAAAAGCAGTCCTACATAAAAGAAAGTAAAAGTATATTTATAAAATTTGGTTAGCTGGAAAACTGAAGCTGACTCATTATAGCCCTCTTAAGAAACACTCCATAGCCCTCTTAAGAAACACTCCAAAGAGGTACAGACAAAACTGCAAATTGTGCTTGTAAATACAAAATATACAGAAAATGATAAAATTATATGTACTACTATGTCTGCTATGTAGCTCTAGCTGCCTAAGTCTGCGTCACTTCCTCCCTTGCTTGCTGTCTCCCATTGGTAACAGTAGTGCTCCCACCATAGTGTTGGAGTTTCTTAGAGAGCCAGCAACCTGCCTGTTAGGGAGAAAGAGAGAAATGCTTTGTAATATCACCTCACATAAAAGGTAAGAGTTGGCCACTTCAGGGATTATATATTAAAAAAAAAAAAAAGGCAAAATTCCACTTTACACATCTATCTATAGCATGTGCTCTAAAGGTATGATTACAGCAATCGGACCAAAATTAGTTCTATAATTAGAACAAGGCAGGACTTGAGAGCATTCCGGGTTAGAGTGTCACAGTTGTAATCATGCTTCTGCGGAGACCCCTATTTGCTTGTGAGCTACATCCACCACTGGCATTATTCAGCTACATGTTATCCGAAGTAAATAAATCTCATTCCCTACAGGTTTTAAGAAACCAAAACAAAGGAAGGAGCGAAACATCTTTCTATGAGAGGCTTAAACTTCAGAAGAAAAATTTCTCTGCTAAGAATCCAGATCACTCTGGCATCTTAGGAAGGCCCTGCATGGTCTGAGAGATGGACTCATGGCTCATAAGGTTTATGTAAACAATGTTATGTGACCTGTTGAGATTTTTGCTGTAATGAAGGTACTATAAAAACCTCACAGTTGTTTTAATGGTCATAGTAAACAGCATATCTTACTTCAAGCTTGTAGCAAATGGCTGTGAGATGCCTTGAAGTACAGCACAGAAATCTCAAGAAATCATTGTAAGCTGTTTTTCTATTTTAAAGCTTTCTGTGACTAGGAAGACCCTTTACTCTCGGAAATTCAAAAATCCATAAAGAAACTCTGCTTGCTAAGTGTACTGACTAAGAAACAATAAGAAAACCTATGAACATTTACCCAAATCTAGGAATCTTAGGCTAGATTGTGTCAAGATTTTAAAATATCTGAATATATTATTTTTCACTGCTGTCTCCAGCTGGGACCATAACGGGAAATGCTAAAAGAATGAGATAGAGAATCTTCTCGTGGTATTCCTGGACATAAACAATAATAGAAATGCCAGAGATTTCACAGGAGGGACTACTTTTATGGTATTTACTTCTGAATTTTATTATTTTATGGAGTTCAATAATGTCCAGCATGCCTCAAGTACAGATAAGATGAACAGCATATAAAAGAACAAAAATGGATCCTGTCCCAAGATACTTCCAATCCATTTTTTTTTGCAGTGAGAAAAAGAAAGGGAATAGCAAAGTGGAATGAAATGGGAGAAGACAGAATGAATAATTATGACCAGCTAATAATTCAGCAATGCCATCGATGCTGTTCTGTTGTTATCTGTAAGCTCATAAACTCTAATATGATATGTGTGTGATAGGTGTGCAAGTAGAAAATGCTTTGCATTTGTTTCTGTTCTGTTTTCTATTACCTATGCATTTCCATCATTATAGTGATTATACCTCTGAGACCAGGACACTTAGAGCTGTGAAGGATGGACATTTTTTTATATGGAAGTGGACTTGGAGTGAAGTCTCTAGCATCACTGATATCAGTCGCCTGCCTTGACATGCAACCAAATTGAGGATCTCTCACATCTTGGAACTAACTACAATTTCCAGAGACAGGATGTTCTGCATAATTGTTCCTCTGATAGAAATGATCTTCTGGTTTCCAGAGTAAACGTAACTATGACTAGTCACAGATATATTTACGTTCTTCTCATCATATGATATCTTTTCTATTCCATATCTTCTCCATTTCCTTGACCATCTAATCAGTGTGAATTGTACAAGATTTTAGGTAAGAGATTCATTGTATAATATCATCAGCATTTCTGTAAATCTGTTCATGATTCACCCAAATATTACATGTAGCTGAATACAAAAGCTAGCGTTCTGCAGATCATGATCAATTGATGTTGCCATCCTATGATGTTGCCATCCATCCAACTTATTACTGCAGTTCTTAGCAAAGTTTGGTTTTTCCTTTTTGACATTTTGATTAGGCTGTATAATTGGCACTGCTCTCTGAATAAATGTCATCAGCAAATTTCTTTAGCAATAGCTTTTTTTTTGCTTTTTTTTTTCCTCTGGTGTGGTCATTACTAAAAATCTTAAATAAGATAAAATTTGTCTTAATATCTTTGAAGAATTCCCCAAGTAACAACCCAACACCAGCACAGGTCAATCCTCCCTTTTAATGAATCTATTGTCCAGTGCCTCCAAATAGTAAACAGTAAAAAAAAAAAAACTAGAATATTTATTTATTTATTGACCAATGACTATCCTTCTAAAGAAGGCCCTACAGCCTTTTGCTCTGGTAACACACTATGCTTAAACAGGAAAATACCACCTCTCTTGCTAATACCACCATATTCCATTTGCCAGGTCAGGGCAGCACCTTGTAAAAACAACATAACATGGGCATAGTGTGGGGAATTGTGACAGCAGACCTGGGGGAAATAAGGTAGAATGACAGGATAGACTTTTTTTTTTTTTTTATTCTAACATTTTTGCCGGGAGGATAGAGGAAGGTACTTCTATCAAAACCAGAGAGACACAAGGACTGAATTTTCATTTTTCTGACTCATTCTTTTTTGTTGTTCTCTGTTTTTACAAGAATGTTATAGCTTCTTGGGACACTGAAACAGTGCACATAACAAGAAGATAAAAAATGGTGACACAGTGGTAATGTTTTAGTGTGACATTTTTTGCCAGCGCACAAAGAAGAAAGAGACAATTTTATTTTTACTACTAATTTTAACTTTCCATATGAGGAAGATTTCAGAATTACTGCACCTTACCTCTATCTTTGTGGCCCTCTATTTCCTCTACATAACTCGGTTGCTCTTATGAGCCCATCTCACTTCAACTTTTAAAGTCTTCTATGCTTTTTCTTCTCTTTCTCCAGAAGCTTTCATTCAAACCACTGTCTTACTAAAACAGAGAGTGAGAACCCTGTGTATGTGTATGCCCATGTGCATTATTTTTGTATTATTTTAGTATTACAGCAGATGTCATCCTGTCAGCTACAAATAATAACATAATATTTTAAGGAGGAAATGGAACAATGGTAAAATAAGGCACTAGCTGAGACAATGTGCTGGGTCCTTTGGCAAATGGTCAGAATAGTTCCTGAAAAAAATAAAATCACAGGTGTGGGGCAGAAGATATGAGTCATATTTGTTATTCTGTTTGGAAGGTGTTAGCAAGAAAGGACTGGAATGCCAGGATATTTGCCTTTTCCTGTCCTGGAGAGGAACATACTAGATAAGGTTAACTTAGCAAAACTGGTATGAAAAGATTCTTCTGCGCTATGTGCTAGTTACTAGAATATACATTTTGTTGAGAAAACATTTTTCTGAATCACCCTAATCAGTGTTTTCCCAGGTTCCTGTCCAGACCAGAGGGGCCACAGTGCCCTGCTCCCTTGTGGGTGGCAAGGCCAGCCTCAAGACACCAGGAGCCCCTGACACTGGCCTCAGGGAGCTGCTGTAGTACCCTAATGCTATCCCAGGAAAAAAATGTCATATGGGTGTCACACAGCCTTGAATATGACTTATTGCATCTGGTAGTTAGAGGACCAGCAGCCTAAAATGTAAAATGCAGCCTACTGCAAGAGCAGTAGGAGCTGTTGTCTGACTCAGGTAGTGAAATGGATAAAAAGAGAATAGAGTTTGTCCTGTTATTGGGAAAGCATCCAAGTGTGTTACTTGGGCATTACCAGATTTTACAGAGTCACATAAATGATAATGCCTCTTTTCTTTGTCCACACAGTGCTCTGAGGTAGATTTTGAACTTGGATGTGATAATTAATGCAGAAAATTACAGTTTTCTCAGATGTAAGTCTGCATGCTTCACTCATCATAATACTAGCTGTGCATCTTCAGTTATTCACTGAGCATTGTTGGTTGTATGGCACCCATTCTTCCTCTGTCTGCCTATTTTCTAGGTTAGAAAATATATCTGCACTGGACAAGCTTATTTTGGTAAAAAAGTTTTCGTATGTATATTACCCATAAATGGATAACTATACTTGTGTATTATGTATAATTTATAAAATAGATTTTTTTTAAGGGGGAGCTTGTGAGCTTTATAAGGACTCTAATTTCTCAAGATTTTTGTATTCTACCCTTTTTGGGCTAGTGTCTGAGAGAGTTTCAATACACCATGTGTTCTCAAACTGGAGTAAATTGATATAGTTTCTTGGTAAAACAAATGCTAAACTAAACAACTGACATATAATCCAGATAGGAAAATATTGCTCATATTACTGGTGTCCCTAGCTTCAAAAAGACTCCATTTGTAAGGAGTCGATTGAAATCAAGTTCTTGATATTGAGTAGGATTGACAAGCTAACGCAGCTCTTTCTGTGTGCACTTCCACAAAGAGAGACAGCAGCTGATCTGCATTAGACTATAGTACCAACTTCGTATCCTAAGATATTAAAGATACAAAACCTCTATATCTTGGAAACTGCTACAGATTCCACGACAAAAGATTACTTCATATGAATAGAAAGAAACCAGGAAGTAAAGTTACCCTTGGAGGAAGGACATTTCAATTTCTCATCCTTCCCAACAGCGTATATACTTCTCTATCCCAACTGTTATTCATTCTCTTCTTTTGTTCCTCTGATTTCAATCTATAATTCTCTGTGCCTTGTTTCATGTTAATCATTCTCTTATTGCTTTATGCTATTTCTCTCATCTTATTCTGCTCCAAAGTTCTATTTTCTGTCAGCACTCTGAACCAGAAACCCAGTTCTCACCCAATCGCCACATTTTACCTAGCTGTTATCTGCAGACAGCTGTTAATGTTAGCTCCAGTAATTGCTATCAGTTACCTTGGTGCCTTTACCCCACCTTGCTGCTAAGCAAACTTTCTTATACTATCCTCCTTATGTATTCAAACTTCTGGGTAGGTAAACATGTTGTAGACTGCTTTTCGATTACCATATTCCTCTTGCTCAATAAAAGGTAAATGAAATCATAAAAAATATAACAGCAATGAGGGAGTAAGTGAAACAGAGCATGGGAGCAAAAAGAAAAAGCTCAGTAGATTCATAGAATATCTCCATCTCTGATATGTTAGCGTTTTGTCCAACAGCACACTGTATCAGGAGTTCTGCTCTTTTCAGAGTCTTATGGATCAGATTCAGTTTTTCAAACTGGTGGGTTGGTTCTGCACATTGGATCTTCTTGCTGCATAGCTTAGTCAAGTAGAAGATATAAGTATAAATGAAAAATAGGTATATTTTTTAATGTGTATTTTCAATTTTTAAAAAAACAGTTTCACCTTTATTTTGACTGAGGCACCCAGAGGAAATCAGTATCCTCATCAGAAAAATGGGAATGGGAGCACTTACCCGTCTTTGACAAGTGCATCATGATCTAAGGATGAAAGTGCTATGTAAAACTAAGTATTTTTATTATTACTACTTTGATGTGCAAATCACAAACACAATTCGCTGCAAATGTCTTTGAAGCTGTTCTGAAAAATCATATCATACTCTACTTCAGCAGTGATTTAATTTGTGGATTAGTGACATGACAGACCATAAGAGGCTATTTGGAACATTTCCAGTTGGTTTTCTACACATGGCTGCTATGAACATGGACTTATTGTTCAGTAGACATAAAATGCTCTCAAATTACTGTTACTGGTTGCAGTGCAAATGAAAAAAACTTGGGCAACTGTAGATCTTCTTTTTGCTCAGGTGATTAAAATTATTTCCTGATTCAATTACCGTATATTTACGGAAACAAAGTTGTTGGTAATGCAATCTAGGTACTTGTACCTCCAGTCTGATTTAGTAAGGATGTGGTTCCTTTTGGTGGTGTGCTAGAGGCCAACAGAGCTGTCAAGGCCTATGTTTTGTCAGCAGTTCCAGCAATTCCCTTTGGCCTTCCAGTGAAACAGATATAACTGGTGGAACAGTCCTACTTCATCTTTCGAGAAACAAGTGCAAAAACAGATGTGTCCTTTTTGCCTTATCTTTTTGGTACAACTGCTTTCCATGCATGTAGTTGCTTCACAAAATCTGTATACATTGCTTAAACTTTTCTATTAACTAATTACTTCTGTTACTTATTAGTCAACAAATTGTGTTTCATCCTTCCATGTTGTAAATCTGATACTATGATTGAAAAAAAATATATATTACTGAAAAAAAAATTGTCAGATTTATGGAATCGTCAGATTTATAGAAATGGTTTGCAAGACCAAGTAGCCTGTCAAAGACCAAATGTGACTGGCATTGCATCCTTGTTTGGTAAAGAGAAGCTTGGAGTGGATGACCCTTCTGCACTCTTAAATAATTACACAGAAACAGAGAAATTATTCATATATTTTGCAAATCAAAGTGTTTTTTACAGGGCCAATCATGATAATACATATGACTAGATAGCCATGGGAATGGCCAGAATGATTTTCAGTAACAATAAAGAGTTAGAAGTTTGGGGTTTTTTTATATATTTTATTTTATGTTATTTAAAATGTTATGATGGTTACAGGCATTCTTTCCATGAATGCTATAAGTGCAATGTTCTGGACTCTTGAATCTTTTTTACACTATTCCTACAAGTTGTTATACTCAATCACAAACCAAAATGTGTGGATATGAAAATGTATTTCAGAATAGGTTGCAATTTATATTATTGTCTCATAAAAACAGTACCATTCAAATGGCTGTGTCACTTTGTATTTGGAAAAGAATTTAAGTAAAACAATCCAAATCTGCTTACAAAGAATCATTGTAACATTAATAAATTTCAGCTCATTTGAAAGAAATGAGCTAAAAAAAAGCTTTGAAAAAGAAAACATTTAAAACAACTCTGAGTCAAAATAAGACTCTGCTTCTGGATTTTCTCATGACTTTCCATGAAAACTTTTATTTAATAGAAAAGTATTTCAAACCAAAGATTAAGAGCTTGTGAAACTCCCAAACAAGTTTTCTGTGCTGTAACTGCTTTAAAAGTACAAGATTTATAACTTGAACACTACCGAGCAGGTTGGCTTCCTCATAGCTCATTTTTCATTACTTAAAGCTGGATAATGATGACAGTTTCTTTTACTGTAATACTGACTGGAAGGAGAGCCAATATTTGGTATGGAGAGAGAATATTTTAAAACTAGAAGTGAAAGTCATGATTGAGATGTCAGTGGGAAAACCAGTATCTTCAGAAATCCTAATTCCTCTGTGGGAATTCTTCATCAAGATTTTATTAGTCTCTACTTTAAAAAATCCTCCAGTTCTTAAAATGAGCACTTCATTTCTTACTTTGATACCTCTGGTCAACTTTCAGATGGAAATGATTTTATAAAAAAGCACAGGAGAGCTATTATCTGGGGAGATAAAAGCTGTCATATAAATGATCAAAATAGGCAAGGTAATAAGTTATGAATAGACAGATTTTATACTCATTGTCTGCTTCGGAGAAATTAGTGATAGAAAAGACCTTCTAATTATCTAATCTATCATCCTGTCAATGTTTATTCTTAACTTTTCCAGTGTTTTGAGAAGTTTGAGATAATGTAGATGAATTTTCCATCACAGTCAAAATCTATGACTAAGCATTCCTGATGCTTTACACTCTATGCTCGGTTGCTTAACTTTACCCTATCATTTGTCCTACTGCCTATGCTATTCTAACCTATGTTTCTTTCTTTTTGATTTTCTAGTCCTTGAGAAATTCAAGTACGTATACAGATAGGTATTTTTGAATCAGGAGAAGTATGAAAATGTTGGAGTGTTTTCACAGAATGGCAAGGTCAGAAATAATTTGATTTTAAAATTTTGAGTGATTCCATTTCAGTGTATGTTTGAGTAGCTGCAGTGTCTAATGGAAGTTGAAGTGCAATAGTGCAGCCAGAGGAAAGATTGTGTTTTATAATGAGTGGCATAGAATGAACAATATGTACAGATTATAGAGAAGGCAGGCACTGCACTTCTTAAACTACAGCTTCAGTGGTACAGCATTTTCCTCCAGCCAGATGATAAATGTCCATACAAAATAGAAGAAAACAAGAGTATTTAATTTGAAAAGAAAAACTATAATACTGTGATCTGGATTCCCTTGATCCTAGGTAAAGTATTCCAGACAGAAAATCAAAAAACATCAATAAAGGAACATGTTAATTTCACAGCAATGTTTTGTTTGTATAGACATATTTTGATAGAAAATTTCTGCCTGATAGTAATATTTGTAAGTAGCTCCCCATGCCTTCAACTCCCCAAGCAAACAATCTGTCTGGGACTGAACATCTGTTTGTAGTGCTGAGGTGCGGGAATGCCAATGCTCTGGTTAGAGCCCATGTGACTAAAATTGCCCTAGCTGACTTCTGCTTTGAAGCCCTTGATTTAGGACATAATTTATTAAAAACAAACAAACAAACAAAATTCCAACCACTTTGTAAGGTTTTTCTGCTATACATCTGCTAAAACCACACTCCTTTTGTTGCTTTTTTTTCTTACTAGACAGACTCTCCTCTGTAAGTCCGTTTCAGGTTCTTGAAATTTTCTGGGGGCAAAGGGGCTACTTTTATTAAATCAGACTTTAACTAAAACGTTTCTGCTTATCATTCACCACATGGCAACATTGCAGGCAAAGGAATAACAACTTAGAAGAAATTTAATGGTCTCTTAAATTTAAGTTATAAAACTGGTATTTTATTGTTTCCTAAGTGATGATGTATTGTACACTACGCCTTATGTCTGTGGGAGTCAAACTACAGGTTTTCATCTACAGATAATTGAAATGACCCTCTGTTTCAAGATGTAAGTATTTTAAGGGTATGGTAATCTTTATTGGCTAACGTTCAAGAATTTTCTTCACAACATGGGAAAGGAAGTACAAATGAGGTTATGGCCCAAGAAATTTTTTAATAGACTCTTAATCTTGCTGTAGATATAGGTGCTATGGAACAGTATTTAAATAACTATATTTCATTTCACTCCAACAAAAATTTCAAAGACAGCCACATAAAATTGTCATTTAGCACAAAATCTCAACATTTAAGGGAAAAGAGCTTTAGATTTTGTTTATAAATTAAGGACAAATTTTTTGTTGATGTTGTTTTGTTTTGTTTTGTTTTTTCCTTCAGGGTAATAATACATTAACTTAATACTATGCTTGACATAAACGGGAAAGAATATATTTTTATTGTATACCATATCAGTATATGCTATTTAAATCAAATATTATTTTCTGTTAGGCAGATGGGTCTCTTAAATTAAAAGGTCAAATTTAAATAAAAAAAAAGGATTATTTTGTTGATGTTAACTTTGTTTAATTGTTACTAATGCATTTTATGCTAAATAAGGATGCTTTCTCAATAATTGTAGGAGGAAACAGCAAAGCTTTTAAGGCTCTTACTAATCTAGCACCCTGTGCTTGTACGTTTCCAGTTTGTTCATTTTAGTGTGTCAATTATAGACATTACACAAATAAATATGTCATAAAGAATCTATCATTTCAGGATCCCTTGAGCTTCAAATGCTTTAAATCAGATTAAAAAATAGAAAGCAGTATCATTTCTCAAAAATGTTGAGAGGAAGAATTGACTAAAACATTGTCAGCATTGTGTAATGACGAGACCTCAAAGGATCCCAACCCATTCACCATATTAAATGTAATATTAAAGAAGTACAGAATAGCTCCAGAAATAATATGTTTAGTCAATATTTCTAACTTCCAGAGTTTCCCTTACAAATTTTTGTAGTGATTTTGAAATTTATTTCTTCTGCTCCATTAATCTATAGCAATTCTAATGTCAAAGCTGCACCTTTGTTCTCTAAACAATCAGCGTAGACCCAGAATAGTAGAGTATGACTGTATTTAGAAATTTATCTGTGTGCCTGCTATTAGGGAAAACAGTTTAACATTCTGAAACTACTCTACAGATGATCATGTATTTTCTCATACAGTAACTTCATAATTATCAACATATTTCCAATATAATGTGCATGATTGGTTGAGATAGTTTTGCAATGCAAAGACACTTTTATTGTGACTTCATCTGGACCACAATTTTAACATTATGTACCTTTCTAGTGCCAATATAATAGCCAAACATATGCAGACTTTGACATAGGTAGCTACACCTGATTCCTCCAGCTCAGAAAATATTTCAGTGACTTTGGCCAAAGTGGGCTTTCAGGATTGGTTGTGTAAAATTATTCTGTAGAATCTCATATTTTAGCCAACCGAAAAAAAAAAAAAAATCCGTAGTGACAGTTGTAAATGGGGAAAGATTGAAAAATATGGCCTTATTAGTTTCTTTTTAAGATTTTCTTCTTGCAGACTATTTTAGTCAAAAAAAAAAAAAAAAAAAAAAAAAAGATTTGAAGCAAGCTGAGGGAAAATTTTATCAATAGCTTGGAAGATGTTTTCCACAATGTTATATTAAATAAAAAATCTCCTTCCATCCTGAAAAGTGGTGAAACTTCAAATTAAGATGTTATATTGTTTTACTGTACCAGTAATAAATAATTAGATGTCAAAATGTAATGCACAATTTTGGGCTATGTAATTTTATTATTATATGTTACTATCATCTTATTAGGATAAACAGAAAAAATACTGATCCAAAAAAAATTAAATTTCTTCTTTTTTTTTCCTTGAAGAAGTTAGAAAATCTCATTTGTTATCTTGATTTTTAGTAAGTGATCATTGGAATTTGGAAGAATACATTTTAAAAGTCATTCTACTCTATTTGCATCATCATATTAATGTAATTTTGTTCCAACGACGGTCAGCTTTGGAAGGGAGTCAAGTGAGTGAAAAATCCTGCAAATGTAATGTTTCCTCCTTTATATATATATATACACACACCATAAGCAGGTGAAAATTGACCTTATTACAAAGCAGAGCCCCTTCCTTAATCAGACTAGATAAAAGACCAAATATGATTTACGTTATACATAAACAATGACACAATAGCACTATCCAATTTTTGTCAGACAATTAAACTTTATGCCAAGCTAATTCAATTTCTCTGCTGTTTTATTAAGTTCTCTGAAAAAAAATCTAAATCTGTTCCCTTCGGTAAATCACAAGTTTCACAGAGCATTTTCTAACTCTGACTCCTTGTTCTGCTATTTTGATATATTAAATATCCAGCAAAGAATTTCCAGGGTCATAAATCTAGACTGATAAAATTAATCCTATTGCTGAGAAGAAATAAATATTTTATTGCAGTTTTATGAGCTTTTGTTCCCTTTTCACTTGCAAGTAGGCGTTGTTTAGTGGTACAAAGCCATTTTGCTGCTGAAAAATGTATTAGAAACAGTACAGCAGTAATAGAATTCAAATCTACAAAGCTGTTCACTTCTCAGAATGAGGATTCAAGAGTATCCTAAGGAAAACTTAAAGGCACTATTGTCAATAACAGTACTACAGTGATTGTTCGTCTCAGATTTTAAACTCTAGAAATTATTTCACAGTTAATAGTGAGTTTAGAACAGAAATCCTCTGAAATTACACCTGAATATTATCTGTGCAATCAGATCTGCTAAAGGCAAGGAAACATGCAATTGCAGAAATCAGAAATGTTAATTCATCATTTATTTTTCACAAATGATTGTTCCTTAGGAATGTAAAGAAAATATTAGAGTTTTACATGTCTTGAACATAACTTGGACTTAGATGCTAAATATTCGTCACAAAGATTCAGTTTATTAAGGACTGGCACAACATCTATTGCTTTTTAAATCTTCTTCTGTGGGTACTGTACCTGGTTATTGCTGGTTGACATCTTTTATCTTGGGAGGGTAAAAGACGTGAGAACAGGAGGCGATTATGTATCTGTTTTACATGGGACTGCTATAAAGAAGAAGCTGTTGTAGAATGAAGGCAGCCTCATTTCGGTTCATTACAACTTCAAACAAATTAAAATACTATGGAGGCCAAAATGAATTATAATGTGCATTGTCACATAGTTCCCTATTGCAGCTTTTCTCTGCTTTCCTCTGCAACATTTTTTGCTGCCTGGAGCAGTCAGGACTCTGGATTAAATGGATGAATGATGCTTGTTTCTATGTTCCCTTAGAAAAATGTGCTGTTTTTAAAGAAACATCCAGCCTAATATTGAATTCTTGTAACTCCAAAAAGAATCACTTGTAAGGAATCTCGTTCCTGTTTTAAAGAGGGTGCATTCAATTCAAAACCCAAGAAAACATGAGACTTTCTGTGTATTGGATAGATTCACTAGTTAAGAAGGTGTGAAGAAAGGTAATATAATGTCTCTGTCCTCAGGAAAATTCCTCAGTTTAAGCGGTTCAATAATGTAGTTTTTTTTTTTTTTTTTTCAATTTTTGCACTGTCGTGGTTATGATGTCTGTAGTGAATTGCTTGTGTCACTAAATGTTAAAATAACACTCCAGCATGCTTCTTGTCAGAGTGTGCAATTATAACGTCAAATAAGGTTACTATCTGTAGCTTTGCAAATTTGAATATTTGCGGTTGAGAAAAGTTCAGGTAAACCTCCCTTGAAATGCAATCCTGGATTTCCTTCAGACTGTGGGAAAAAGATAATAGAACAAGCTGAGGTACAAGACCTTTTAAGCAATAAAATGATCACTACTTAAATGTAGTGAGAGGCAAGCAAAACTGCTGTAGAACAAGCGTGGACTGAGCTAGTGGCAAGAACGCATTACTGATCACACACCTGTATTTGCATAATCAACAGGAAACACTTTTATTCCAGGAAGGAGGCTAGATTTGGGTGTTGCTGACCACCATTGTCATTGTCAACAAACATATTTCCTTCAGTAGTCTTAAAATCCTGTCTAGCAGGGTAGATTACTCTTTTTGAAATCTCAATAGTAGAATGGCATACAATTCTAGAAAAAAAAATTCTTTTCTGGCAGTCCAAATATGTTCCTCCCTCCACCTCAAGCTACTATTATATTTTTTCATTCATTTCATAGGGGTAACACTGCCAGTCTGGTACATGTCACCACTGAATACTCACAATAGCTGTCCTTTAACACATTGCTTATATTCTTACCTTTTTTTTTTTTTTTTTTTTTCTTTTTTTCCCCCTTCTGTTTTCTTTTTTTCCAAATCTCTGGTAAGAAAGTTCTGAAATAGAGGAAATAAGAGAGGAATTTTCATCACTGATGCAAGATACAAACTAAAATGAAAACTGGCACAAGGAAGAAAAGGAAGAGCATATTATGGAAAGCAATGGCAGAACTGTGGTATATTATTAATGGTGTGAAATGAAAAGGATTATATGTTCTCTGTTTTTATGGCACATGAAATCGCATCAAAATACTGATCCTCAGGATTGTTTTAAGGCTGCAGCTGAATAGAACTAAGCATTTTTTTATTCATTAAATTATGAAAAAACAATGCTGGGGGGTGCTTTTGCTGAGTAAACATGACATTCCGTAATGCCTGTGCAATATTTACCAGTTTAGAAAGTGGAATGGAGCTGGTTAAGTATTAGTATTATTTAGGAGATGAGCATGTTACTATTAATTCTTAAAGGTCTATTTCATCGTTTCTAGTCTTCAGTTGCTTTAGTCACCAAAGCCACCAAAGTCACCAAAGAGATTTCCTACAGTGTGTTTATCTGATTATGTCAAATAGGCCCATTCACCTGAAATAGTTCTCAGTAAATGGGTAAGTTATCTTGGCACATTCATTTGACTGTTCACTGAGCTGCTTTTAAAATCTAGACAAATTAATACTAATACCTATTTCCAATTCTGGGGTATTTTTATATTTATTCCTTGACAATGAAAACATCGATTTTGACATTTGAGTCCAAAAGCAGAAGGGACAGTTGCATTGCAAACTCTCATCCCCTATTAGCCCATGTAGCAAACAGCAGAAGGTTCACTAAGACAGTTCAGATTCTCAGCTGTCAAATCAGATAAAATCCTTTTCAAGCTATAATATATGAATTTGAGAATTCATATTTTCTGGAAAGAGGTGTTGAAATCTCACCAGAGAAGTGTTTGTCCCTGCTTTTTAAAGTATTTTCACAGGAGGAGGAAAGTTTTAGAATTTATTACTTTATTCCACTAGAAATAAATGCAAGTCTTTCTGGATTTGCACAGACAAACAAAAGCATGAAGCTGGAAGTGAACATATATACTATGAAAAATATAGAAGAATTTTAATGATTTTTCCCCCTTGAAGCTCATTATGTAGGCTTTCCAAAAGAAATAGAGACATAAGCATTTTTAAGCATAAGGAGGAAGAATGAAGATTACCTAAACATGATTTATTTCCTTTCCCTTCCCCTTCATTCCTAGCTACTGCTGTCATAACAACAAAGTGTAGATTTTTTCATTGCTGAAAAGGGATTTTTCTTGAAAGAGAAAAGTGAGGGGAGGCTGTTCAGTGGAATAAGCAGTGCAACATTATAAAAACTATAGATTCTCAACATGCATTTGCACTCCACTGAAATGGTGGCGCTGACCCTGCTGGTAGTTTCTTTCACTTGGTGGATCGTATTGCACCTCATCAAATGCTAAAGATGAGCTTTGCCTTCTCCATGAAAGATGGAGAGGTGCAAAGAAAATCATCATAGGAAAAGAAAAAGCATTCTATCTCAGGTGTTTTTTTCTATAAATTATGTTATGCAGTGAAACATAAAAAGTATATGCTTTTTACCGATAGAACGTATTTAATGAATGGATACAGGTAAGTCATTTGAGTACTATATATATATACATAATCTTCAGTACAGATATACTGCTGGCTGCTGGCATATCACCCATCAGAAAAAGATTAGGAAGGTTTATGGCAACAAATCCTGCCATAAAAAAGTCAGTATGGTCTTTTTTTTGAAGCAATATTGTCACAAAAAACAGAATTCAGCTCTTTAAAGTAATCCCTATACAAGATTTAACATGTCCTGTGCAAGTTCTACACCAGGCTGTCATAAACTTAAAACAAAATCATGGTAACTGAGCTGAATTTGACTTCTGTTAATTTGGTTTAAAGAAGAATTTAGTTTACACAAGAACATTTTTTTCACTGAGGAAAATAACATTTTGAAAATGCATCTACATTTGTATCTCAGCTTCATTTAAATCTGTAAAAACATTTGGATTTGATTTTTTGTTGTTTTAAGGGTACTGTGATATCCCCATTAAACACATTGTCTCTGTTTTATACTTCTCTGATGTTTATAATAAAAGCTCTAACAAAATCCCTTTGAAAAAGGATTTTGTTGAAATAAAATGTTGTCAGGTTTTCAAAGTCATTGAAATCTCCTTTAATCGGAACCTAAAGAATAAAGAGTTATCAGAAATAGAATGAGTCTGAACAATGTAAGTTCTGTTTTCTTCAGGAACTCTTTTAGACTTTTTAATGGATGGAAGTTATTTGGCCCTAAATATATCACTATATTTTGCTCCTCTAACATCAGAAAGACATTGTTAGGCAACACTCACCCTAGGTGAGCTCACTCTAGATATTTCAGGTATACCTAGAATAACCTGGTTTGGCCATCCATGATAAAAATAAGAGTCATTCTCAAAGTTTCTCTGAATCTATTTCAGTAATTTAAAGAATCAGATTTTTTTCTTGAATTTTGAATTTTCAATGAAAAGCAATTTTTTTTTTTTTCGAAAGCTCTTTTGGCAAAACTTTTCTCTGTCAGAAATTTTAAAAAAACTTTTTTTAGTAAAATAAATTATAAAAGTTAGAACAAAATGCTACTTCTTAGTTTAAAATGTTTACGAATACTTAAAGAAAAATAATTTATGCAACACTATGTGCTTTCCTAGCAATGTTCTCTTTCCTGTAAATCTGCATTACCTAAACTGATGTATCCATTTAGAAATTTCTAAAGAGCATGATGAAATGAAATAAAGATTTAAAATCCATTGGGAGATGTTTACATGGCCTCAACAATGCATGAGAGCTCTGTGTTTGCACCTGACAAAGTGCGACATGGATGCTAGTGTCTTATTGCAGAGACAAGACGAGGGTTATGGTTTAGATGAACCTGGCTGAAGCTAAATGGCAAATCAGATTGAAGATTCCCTGTAACTACCAAAAGCAGTATGAGACTGGAATGAGGAATGACATTATTGCCTTATGAGAAACATATACACCCAGAAAAAATACAGGAGATGAATGAGTCCTTGTATGTGAAATATATTGTCATCCAAAATTCTAATTAAAATATATAAGTGAAAAGATTAGCACTTTTAAGAATAGGTGTCCCACAAGCTGAATAACCATGAAGGTAAGAACTGTTACTGAGTATAGCAATTTCTGAGTGATTTACAATGTTAATAAAAAGTAATAAATAAGAAAATAAATCAATATGAGTGATGGTCAATTGATCTTCAAGTTCAATGTCACATAGGGAATTTTTTTTGAGCAAAAATTCTAGCATTTTGTTTTGTGTCCTGGCAGTCTTCTGTTCAAGGCAAGCCAGTCAACTGGTACCTAATGCCTAATCTCCAAAGGAGTGATTGTGGCATTGTGTGCTGAATTTTGCAGTCAGTCAATTATGCCCCACACCTGCTCAATGTGGTTATGAAGAAGTGGGCCCTTCATACAGAAGTACTCACAACTAAGCATTCATTTTGAACATAGTCAGTTTCTAAAATAGCCATGTCCTAAATTTTTCAGGACCCCATGGGGGCCATATCCAAATCCGCTGAAGTCAACAGAAAGATATCCACTAAGTCCAGCAGGAG
This sequence comes from Nothocercus julius, assembly GCA_013398735.1. Classification (NCBI taxonomy): domain Eukaryota; kingdom Metazoa; phylum Chordata; class Aves; order Tinamiformes; family Tinamidae; genus Nothocercus; species Nothocercus julius. The sequence continues at coordinate 1,440,294 of VZSV01000111.1, forward strand.
CCTTTTTAGCTAAAACCTACTGGAAGTGTGCATTCTGTGTTGCACAACCTCTGTTCATCTCAGCAGCCTATGATCTCTAATAGCGCTTTTGACAGTGTGCTCCTAGATCACTATCAGATCCAGAGATTTTTTCTTCCAGAGATTTTTTCTCCATAAGACTTGCATTTTCTTTATAGGTGTGTCAGGCTTCTTAAGTACTAAGCATGTTTCTTAAATACTCACTAAAAATGACCACCAGGACCTACAAATCTTTTCAAGGAAGTGCACAACCCCAAAACCTTATAAAATTTAACAAGGGCAAGTGCAAGGTCCTGCACCTGGGAAGGAATAACCTCAGACACCAGTACAGGCTGGGTACTGATCTTCTGGAGATCAGTTCTGCAAAGAAGGACCTCGACGTCATGGTGGATGACAAGTGGACCATGAGGCAGCAGTGTGTCCTCATGGTCAAGGCCAATGGGATCCTGGGTGCATTAAGAAGAGCGTCTCCAGCAGGTCGAGGGAGGTGATCCTCTCCCTGTACTCAGCCTGGTGAGGCCACACCTGGAGTACTGTGTCCAATTCTGGGCTCCTCAGTACAAGAGGGATGTGGAGCTACTGGAGAGAGTCCAGCACAGGGCTACGAGGATGATCAGGGCTCTGGAACATCTGCCCTATGAGGAAAGACTGAGAGAGCTGGGTCTGTTCATCCTGAAGAAGAGAAGGCTGAGAGGAGACTTGATTAGTGTCTATAAGTACCTCAAGGGAGGGAGGGAGGAGGATGGGGTGTCCTCTTTTTGGTGGCTGCCAGTGACAGGACAAGAGGAAATGGCCACAAAGGAAATGGCCACAAACTGAAGCACCAAAAGTTTCGCAGGAACTTAAGAAAAAATTTCTTAAGAATGAGAGTGACAGAGCATTGGAACAGGTTGCCAAGAGAGGCTGTGGAATCTCCTTCTCTGGAGATCTTCCAAACCTGCTTGGACACAATCCTGTGCCACATGCTCTAGGTGACTGTGCATGCGTAGGGGTGCTGGACTAGATGATCTCTAAAAGTTCCTTCCAACTTTAATGATTCCATGACAAGCAGCAGCATCAGTCACATATGTGAAACTGTGAAGGATCTAATCACATACACAGAATCGCAGAAGCACACAGAATCACAGAACGGTTAAGGTTGAAAGGGACCTCTAGACATCATCCGGTCCAACTCCCCTGATCCAGCAGGGACACCTAGAGCACATGGTACAGGACTGCGTCCAAGCAGGTTTGGAAGATCTCCAGAGAGGGAGATTCCACAACCTCTCTGGGCAGCCTGTTCCAGGGCTCTGTCACTGTCCTTGTCAAGAAGTTCTTCCTCACATGGAGATGAAACTTCCTGTGTTTTAATTTGTACCCATTACCCCTTGTCCTGTCCCTGGCCAGCACCAAGAAGAGCTTGGTCCCTCTTCTTTACATTCTCCCCTCAGGTATTTATATATATTGATCAGATCCCTTCTTAGCCTTCTCTTCTCCAGGCTAAACAGGCCCAGCTCACTTAGTCTTTGCTCATACGATAGATGTTTGAGTCCCTTCGTCGCTCTACACTGGACCCTCTCTAGAAGTTTCACATCCATCTTGTACTGAGGAGCCCAGAACTGCACCCAGTACTCCAGCTGCAGCCTCACCAGAGCTAAGGAGAGGGGCAGGATCCCCTCCGTCAGCCTGCTCTTCACAGTTCTCCTGAGGCAGGCCAGGATCCCATTGGCCTTCTTGGCTGTGAGGGCACCTTGCGGACTCGTGGTTAACTGGTCGTCAATCAGGACTCACAGATCCCTCTCCACAGACCTGCTTTCTAGCAGGTTAACCCCTAATCTATACTGGTATCTGGGGTTATTCCTTCCTACATGCAGGACCATGCATTTGTCCTTGTCAAATCTCATGAGATTCCTCTCTGCCCAACTTTCCAATCTGTCTAGGTTTGCCACAGGCACTGCTCTAGTAGTGGAAATCTGCAAAGGTCCTCTAACAATAGAGTTCGTGACTAAGAAACACAGTCACCCCCTGAATTGTCAGATCCATTCTCTACTGTTTTTGGACAGCAAAATTAGATTCTGGACAGAATTTCATCAACAGCAAACAAACAAACAAAATCAAAAACTAATTTGGCCTCTTCTAAAGATCTCTTTTAATATGCAAAGAGGCTTGGAATTCCATGGAAAAGTTTTGTTGTCACTAAAACAGCAAATGTATATATATATGTCAGCTCGGCTGTCTGAGACTGTGAAAAGGATAAACACTTCATAAAACCTCCTGCCACAGAACCAAACATATTGAAATGACTTTTTATGGAGATATTGAAACAACAACAAAAAAAACACACAGGGCTTGTTTCTCCTGAGGGTTCAATTATTTTGAGTGCTAGTAGCAATCTTTGATTGATAAATCTAACCTTTTCTTTCCAAGCAATAGTTTGATCACATAATGATGAGAAAGAGTTAGAGAATGGAAGAATAATATTTGGATTGCAACAGAATAATGAAAATGCAGAGGCTGCCTTTGACTTTTACAAGGTGAGAAATGATTTCCCATTTTGATTGTGTGATAGCAAAATCTTTTCTAAGAGCAGGCAAGTCTCAACTTTGTATGATGTTCTTAAATTATTTTCCAAACTTATGAGATTTCTCCATTTCTCCAACTAGAAATTCATAATGCATCCAAAATTCAATTCAAGTTATCATGGCAACATGTGTTTTTCAGCATCGCAAACAACCGATGAAGTGGTTTTGTAACCACACACTGAAATATAAACTAAGGTGTGCAGCCCACAGGGAAACCTAGGCAGCCTTCCTATGCAAGAAATTTATGATGTTGTCCACCTCAGCTTACACAAGTAAACTCACCAGATTTGTCCATTGTGACCTAACCTGACACCTCTATAAGTCTTTTCAAGGCTTCTTTACACCAATTTTTTTTTACTCTTCTTTTCTAAAAGACTTTCTTTGGCAACCTGAAATCTGCCAATATTATTTTCTTCAAATCTTCTTCCCTTTTGTGTAGGATAAGGAGAGGCTAACAATCAAACGAAATTAAGATTGACCACTTAGGTTTATTTTAGGGATATAGTGAGAAAAGTAGAAAGAGAAAGCTTAGCCACATTGATAAAAAACGGTTTTAAAAAAAAATTCATGTAAATCACCTACAATTCTTAAAGTTACATTTTAAAATTATTTTTAGTTTCCACAAGCTGTTTTAGGATATACTTTGAAATCTCTGAATATTTTTGGAATACAATTAAATAATTACTTCCTTGCCCTTCAGTAACATTGTTTACTGATTCATAAAATTCTTTTTGAGACTCATAAGAGAATTTTATAAATCATTTAAAAATATAAAAAATTTTAAGCAAAGTATTATTCGCAGCATCCAGCTCAATCCACTCTAATGAGCCAAAATTTGGACAAAGATGTGTCTTCTCACATAGTCATACTAGTGCGGAGGGGTGAGAAAGTAGCCACACCAACTAGTAGCTTATCTAAAAACACATGATTTACCCAGTGCAGCTGTTTCAGCCTGAACGTTGTAGGAGTTTAGCAAGAACACAGAAACACCAGTACTTACCACCTTCAGATGTGGAGTGTCAGAGTACTCAGAGCCAAATAATATTATCTCTAGAAAAGGTAGACTGTTGTGAGCATAGTCTGACTCCCAATGATCCGTTTCCCATAACTCAGCCACAGATGTAACTTAGCTCTAATGTTTTAGCTAATGAAACCCTGACTGTAGCCTATGAATAAGTGCAGCAAACTGGAATGGTGTTGAACAGTATTGTACTTGCAGACAAATATGGCCAATGAATTAGCCTCTATATTTCTAGCTTCTTTTGTGCATATTTTAGTGTCTGAAGCATGGTGTGCATGCACAAGGTTTAAAAATTAAGTGGTCAGATCCTGGATTTATATCTCTGAAGCTGTTTATTTACACATACTATGCTGTCAATATGTAGTATCCAGACCTGCATTTATTATATTTTAACTCCTTTCTGTTTTACATACTGAAATGTGAGAAAATATATGTTCAGAAATGTACTATTGCGTACATATATCACCTCTATTTTGCTGACATCTCTGTGATATATTGCAAACCATGTGTAAAGCAACTTTGATAATCTTCTGCCTTCTAAAACATCTTCTTGGACTTACTAATATGCTAATCTCCAAGGAGTTTCACATTTGTATTCAAAAAAATAACAACCATGTTCTCCAAGATTGTTTTCTGATTTGTCTCAGTTAATGATTTTTTCCTTTTAAATTACCCTTCACTTATAATTATGTCTGGGTCAGTTTCAAGCTGATTAGAAGAATTCTAGTTTTGCAACTGATGTGCCGAGGAAACTAAGTCTCACAACAGTGAGGCCAGAAACACAGGTGAAAAAATGCTATTTACTTTCGAGAATTGTAGTCCTAATTCTCTAGAGACTTTCTTTGCCAACAGCATCTGAAACATATAATGGTGGGTGATGAACATTTCATGTTTTTGCTGATTCCCAGATTTTAAACACATCTGAAAAGAGGAAGCAAATTCTCGGAGGGGTTTCTAAACTTTATACTTACAAAGTTCGCGTATATATTTTAACTCCACTTGTCCAATGCAGATCATGAGAAACTGTACAGCTGATGACACATTTCGTACTTATTTGTAAAATCTGTGCATTATTAAAGTTTGGGTTTTTTTTTTTTTTTTTTTTTTTTTTTTTTTTCCCCCCAAGATATATGAATAAGTCTTGGCACAGAGCCTTTTCTGTTAGGATAGTGACTTCCTAGAGTTAGAGGTCACTTTCTGCAGCTTGGATAAGATTAATGGCTCTCTCAAACACTGCCTATTAAACAGTTCTCAGAAAACAAGGATTGCTCATCAAGCCCTTAGAGATTTTTACACATAAAGAAAATGAAGACATAGTTGACTAAGTACTTTACGTCTTCAGTCCTGCAAAGTTTCTAATTCATTTTTAATTTTTCCAGGTCTTTCTGAACAAACGTACTCATTGTTGCAGCATCTGCAAACTGCTAAGAGGTGAGCTTTGCATTCATTGCTATTTTTGCCCTGTGCGTCAATCAGTTTTCAAGTCTCATGTATAGTTATCTGATAAGATCCTACTTTAGCCATCAAATAACAACAGGTAAGACTGATTGGTTACTTCCTAGGTGATCAAGGATTTATATATACTCCCCAGAAAAACAAAACAAAAAAAATCCAAGACATGGAAACAGATACTGTAACAACTACAAAATCAACAACAACAACAAAGCCTATTACAACCCAAATTTTAAAAAAAAAAAAGAGTGACTATAAAAAAGCAGAGACATAGGAAAGAGAACAACTGATGAACCTGGGAGTGAGGGGCAGGAATAGATAGTCTTATATATATATAGCTACATATAGATACACAAAAGAAAGCATTGAAAGTTACATCTAGTTCTTGTTGTCATGATGTTCTCAGTATCATAATGTTCATTTACTTATACTATAATGTTCATTTATTTATCCTATTAGGAGTTTCAGGTATGTAACACTCTCTAGAATTATGCAAAACTTTGACCACTCGATTATGATTTTGTGCTCTGTAGAAAGAATGAGGTGCATATAATAGAAAGAGAGAAAGTCTTGGAGGAGCTTTGGGCTTGGGGAATTAGATAGAACCAGAGAGGTATGCCTTGTAAAGCAGTCAGGTTGAAAAGCATGTGAGATGGCTGTGGAGTGGAGACTACACACGTGGAGAGGGAGCTACAGCGGAATGAGAACTGTGAAGTGCCACATAGGGCAGGGTAGTTCCCAGGGAAAGTGTTAATTTGGAAGGAGTGAAGCAACATGAGATCATCTGTAAGAAAACACACAGAAGACCTTCTAAGCACTATACAAAGCTTCTCAGCCTCAGCAGTCCAGTGCTGTAACAAAATAACCCGTGAAATCCACCACGCAAATGTAAATCTTATCTCACAGGTTTGTAGAATTGATGATAACCTACTTTAACTACCATTTATTTAATGTATTCAGTGGCAGAAGTCTATGCAGTAAATCTAACACTTTTTGATGAATAATACTACTGCCAATATGAAATCCCATGAAAGGGTTTTGTATTCATATATTTGTACATTCAAACACCCCAGAATGAGAGAATACAAATATTGCAAATTTAATAAAAATGTCTTGTTTTAAATTAGCCCCTGCTGATAATTTCATCTTCTTTCTTTCTTTTTCTTCCTGCTATAGAAACTCTTCCTAATAAAATGCATCCCTATGTAGGGATGAGTGAGGGTTGTCTACAAAAGAAAATTGTCGGCTGTAAAACATCTGACTTGTTAATTGTAGGTGGAAATGTGAGGTGAGCAAGGTTGGTGTTCTTTCACATCAGAAGCAAAGGAAATTCCTACATAATAAAACATATGCCAAACAAGACAGTTAAGGTAAACTTTCTACATGACCTCATCCATCATATATTTTTCATTTTAAACGTATCTGTTATGAGACACTGAAGTCTTATTATCAGCAGTGATTAATAAAACTCTCTGGAATGGAATTCATCTGGAGTTTTGCCAGAATACATAAGTGCTGCAGTAAAATGTAGTACTCTGAGGGAAAAAAAAAAAAAAAAAAATGTTGAGTTGGTCGAATTATTTTCGTAAATAATGGAATATGCTAGTTTTTTTCTCTGGTTCTTAGTTTTCCATTAGCTGGAAGAAGACCACCCTTTCAGGTGTGTTGCAGAGTTAAAAAGTAGCAATTTATGAACAACTGTTACCTTCTGATGTCTTTAAGACTTGCTGCTACCCGTATCTTCATACAGAAAGCTCACAGCTAGGAATGTTTCATCAGTCTTGTTCTCAGTAAGCTACTTTGGCGGGGGGGGGGTGTTCTTCCCTCACTGTAATAGGTTAGCAGTCAGAGTCTCCTCAAGCTGAAGATTATCTGCTTTGTCTGATGCTCTCTTCAGATGCTACTGAGTTTTGCAGATGATATCATCTTTGTACCAAAATCTCAATGTCATTTTGACACCTCTTTGACCTCTGCACTAACATGGTGCTGGACATAAATTGCTCTACATTAATTTTCATATCCTGAAGTAGGCTTGCTACTTGATACTGAGTTTTCAAGGATGCTTATTCTGTTTATTTTAATGAAAATGAATTTAAGCCTTCAGTGATGCGACGTTGATGTGCTTTAGAACCTTTTACATTAATGTTTCGGCTTGAATCAGGAGTAAACTTCTGCTAGACCCCACTCACTCTGCAAACTGGGCTCCTTATATATGAAAATAAACTAGAAAAATTGTATTAGCATTCAAGCATACCTTGGGTATACTTCACCATTAATGGGTGTTCAGGTCACAAAGCCACATTAGGCCTAGTCTAAAGTAAAATTCCCGAAATATTTATGATGTGGACATTGAGCCCTCTATAGATCTGTTCCTATTAAGCCACACTGATTGCTAGCATCAACATAGTCTTTTTTTATAGCCTTTCCAATCTATAGTTCAGCATGCAGAATACCATCAGAAAATACCAGGTCTTCTAGGTACTTCTAGTCTGAGGTCATCCCAAACAGTACAGGGAAAGAATGCATCTGTTTCATACCAGCATCCAATTAAACAACTCCAAAAACTGGTTATTCACTTTTATCTGCTCCTTCACACTTTTCTGTTTATTTCTGATTATTTTGAGTTTAAATAGATGGAGGGAGGGTTTTGTAATATGGAAGTTTTCAGGAGTTTGAAAAACCTGCAAAGTGATGATAGAGAGACACTAAGGCTATGTCTATGCAGACACATTTAATATATAAGTTTAAATGTACCCAGAACTTTAGCTACAAAATAAATCCAGCTAGCATAGAATGGTTCACATATTTGGGAATAAATTCCCTTAGCCTCTAAAACAGTATGGCTGCATGAAACGCTCCATGGATATTCAAACAACTAAACCCTGTCCAACAATCATTGCGGAAAGGGATGCCAAGACTGGTTTTCAATTACAGGCAACTGTTTTTTAGGTCGTGGGAATGTCCCCAGGCACTAGTTTATTTACTAGTAAAGCCCATATGTTCCTCCACAGTCTTTAGGCTCAGTATGGCTTTTTTATATGACATTAGTAAAGTCAATATCTATTGTTTATTTCAGCTCACATGACATAAGACACATCCATACATCAGGGATTTATACGTTTCTCTCTAATAACCATGGTCAGGTTGATCTTTCTCTTCCAATTATTAATCACAAAAGTACCCCTGAATCTTGTACGCAAGCCAAGATTTATGCAGTGTATTGTAAATAAGGCATTGAATTAGATACAGAAAAATGAAGAGAAAATAAACATAAATAGTTTCTTATTAAGAAATCTGAATATGGCTGTAGTTCTACTTAGAATGGAGCCATATAATTAAAGACAATACGATACTCACAGGAAGTGAAAGAAAAAGAGTTGTTATTTTCCACCTAGGAACGCGTGCTAGTAATGTTAATAAGTAATGAGCTGCGCAATTTTGTACATTAATTATATTACATATTTATAGAACACATCAGGACTTTTTTCTGCACAGATGATGAGAAAAAAGTCTTCAATATCCTACTATATGTTAATAAATTACTAAACAAGTAAAAACTAAATATGCTAGGTTACTAATTCTATGTTATAACATACTAAGAAGAATATAAGCTTTTATGCTATCAAGTTTACTGCTGCAAATTTCAGCAATGTGTATTTAGAATTTTAGTCTTTTGAAGTGATGTTCAATACCAAAACACTGAACATGTACTAGCCCTTTGGTGTCAATGCTATTTTGAGTGAAATCTTATATTCTCTTATATTCTTATATTGTTATTTTTATATTCTTATATCTCTTATATTCTTATATATATTCTTATATCTCTTATAGTCTTATATTTGAGTGAAATCTTATATTAGGGCTACACGGATGATCCGGGGCCTGGAACATCTGCCCTATGAGGAAAGGCTGAGAGAGATGGGCCTGTTCAGCCTGGAGAAGAGAAGGCTGAGAGGAGACCTCATCAGTGTCTATCAGTACCTCAAGGGAGGCAGTGAGGAGGATGGGGCGGCCTCTTCTCAGTGGTGGCCACCGACAGAACTAGAGGAAACAGCCACAAACCGAAACACCAAAAGTTCCACAGGAACTTAAGGAAAAAGTTCCTAACAGTGAGGGTGACAGAGCCCTGGAACAGGCTGCCCAGAGAGGCTGTGGAGTCTCCTTCTCTGGAGATCTTCCAAACCCGCTTGGACGCAGTCCTGAGCCACATGCTCTAGGTGACCCTGTGTGTGCAGGGGGGTTGGACTAGGTGATCTCTAGAGGGCCCTTCCATAGCATTCTATGATTCTATGATTCTATGATTCAGTTTTGTTTTTAAAAGTCTTAATTCTCCCAGTGTAGTTTTTTAGTCTAACCAATGCTCTAACCGCTTAAATAAGTCTGTTGGTAGAAATGATTCTAATCTAACTGGAGATTTACACTATTGTTATATTAGTGGTACCTTGGTTTCCTAGATCACCCTGGCAGAGGAATGGAATGGGAGGAAAAAGGAAGTAATACAGGGTTAGACTCTGATCTCAAAAGTGTATAAGCATAGCTAACATTTTTTCTACTATGAACTTCCCTGGACTTTGTTGTCTTCAACTTTTTGTCTTGCATAGGACAGCTTACACCAACACATTGGTACTTGCTTAACATTTGACTAGATTGCTTCATCTCACTCCTTTTCTTGCTCTTTCATTGTCCCTTTTCCCTTTCTCATTCAACCCTTTCATTTGTTGAAGCAATTTGGCTTACTTAGTCTGTAGAGAAAGTTTCCATGTCCCTTTCTAATCAAGGCATTCCAAAACTCAAAAATACTACTTATACCTTTGCGCCTTTACTGCATTCAGTTGGAATTCCAAAAATGTAGTGGACCCAATATAAATCACTTTTCATATACATGAGATTGGAAAACACATAGAGGCTAGCATTGTCTGTACGGTTTTTTAAATCAATGTAAAAAGTCAATGACAATTTTGTACATGAAATTAGCAGGGCAGGAATGGTGGATGAGTGAAGTCACTGGCTCCTCTAAGCATTCTACTGGAAAACACGGAGTAGAGCTATATATCAACATAACACATGTGCTTTATTTTCTCCCTTTAGGCTGATTTGTACCTTTGGAATCAGGTTGACAACTGTTTTGATGTTCTGTAATGAACTGAAAATTTAAATTAACCTGAAGAAGAAATGAAGAAGATGAAGTGAGCACAATAATACACAACATTTATTTCTTTCCTTGTGTTTAGCGAGGAGCTTTTGTAATTGAGGTTTGCTTTTCTCTTCACAGTTGTGGTAATGCAGATGTTCATCCCAGTGCATCTGTAAAATTTATATTGTAGCAAGTAGGCAGTCACTGAAAAGTATTTATCTACTGTATTCACTTGAGAGCAAAATAAACATGTTGACCTTCAATTCTTCCCCTTTTTAGCTTTCTTCTTATCAGAGGATGTCAGCATTTAGCACAAGCACAAATGCCTGCATTTTTGTGAGGAATGTAGACAATGCTGTCATGAAACAAATAGCCTCTAGGAAGAAAAAAATGGAAGCCTTTCAAAAGACTTAATGCGTAAAAGAGGCAGTTTCAGTGAACCCATCACTGTATGTCAAATGCCTAAATAAGAGGAGAAAAGCCCTTTGGAGAAATCAATTTCCCATTCCCCTGAGCTGCAATATTTTACTGAAGCATTTATACATGTGTCAATGATAAAATCTTAAAATACTTTGTCTATTCTAATAAAATATGCACTTTCCTCTTTAGGCTTATTATACCACTTATTTTCTTAATTATTTGTGATGTTTAGCACATGATATGTACAGCAACGGAAAACAGAAGCCACCCTCCTACCCCTCCTCAGCATGTGAGCTCCTCAGCATGTGAGCTGAATACCAGATATGGTTCTTTCCTACTGCATATCCTCAATTAACAATTTCAGATTGGATAGTATTCTTTTCTTCTCCTTATGCTTTTAGAATAAAGGTGACATAAACAATAAGCAAAACCCACCTACAATAGCTTTAAAATGTAATAATTCCAAGGGCAGTAAGCAGTATAATTTGCACAGTGCTGATGGGAAAAGGATATTTCACACTTACATAGTTTTGGAAAGAAATTGCATCATTTTGAAACTACAAGAGATTTGATGTCATTGCCATAGTTTTTTTTTTCTGTAAAACTTCTTGTTGATTCTCTCCAGTTTTATCCTTTTATGGATGTAAATTTGTGAATAACTTTTGAAAAAAATAAGGAAGTCTATGTAAATAAACCCTCAGATCTATAAAGAGGAATGTGTCTTTAGTAACAAAACTTCCCAAAGAAATATTGGAAATTTTGCATCTGTTCCAACATGCTGCCTTGTTTGCATAATAACAGTTACTGCTTTAACAGCTTCTATCACCATATGTGCACAATAAGTAAATGAACATAAAATTGAATGAACACATAAAAGAAGACTAAACCCACCCAGCTTAACAAATCCTTTCTCCCGCCCGCTGTGTGCTGGAACATGAACAGAGCATTGTCTGGATCATAAGGATTAATAAAATAACAGTCTTGGTGAACAACATGGTCCTGTGGATGAAATGATTATTTCCTAAATCAGTGTGTGATAGCTGGGATACTAGTGATTGTACTTAATTCATTACGTTGATCCAATGACTACAGAATACGTATAACTATTTCAGTCGAACAGATCAGCAATTATACGCAAAATAAAGTTAAGAATGTTTCATCTAAATGAATTGTGAGCCTTCTTTCTCCCTATTTGGTTAAAAATTAAATCACTGTAATTAAAGTTTTATTTACAAACCATTTCTATTTCAAGAGCAAAATTGATTGTCTTGTGTGAAACTAAGAACAAACAAGGTCTTTACTAATAGAACTGGAAGCAAGTTGGGATAGAATTACTATCCCCACTGGTTTTACATAAGAGGCAGAGCCCCAAACCTCAGAAGTGCTACTCTGTGAAGTCATAACACCCAAGGGGTTTGAGGCCATTGCACTCACAGGATAAACAGTTTAATTGCAACAGGATTTGCATGGCTTCTGATGGTTCATTGTGAATTAAAACATTGTAGACTTTATCTAATCCTAATGTTTTTCAGTCTTTTAAATAGGGGTGAGAATTGCTTTTAAGTAAGGTTAAGTCTCAGGTTGAATCTGTGCAATTGTTAAAAGGTAATTAGGTGTATTCCTACACAAAATATTACAAATTGTCCTCATTGAAACATCCATACTGTCTGATGAAAGTCACATTGAGGTGTCTTTGATATGGACAGTTCATTGTTCCTTACCATATTTCAAATGCTGTGTAACTTTGACCTGTCTCCTACAAGCACTTGTGGAGCCCACAGCATATAATACAAGTCTTGCATTCTGATACATGAGTGAAAGACATAGGAAAGATGAAATAGAAGGCTTTTCTGGGTTTTGTTTATTGTTGCTCTCTTTTCTTTTCTTTTCTTTTCTTTTCTTTTCTTTTCTTTTCTTTT
>VZSV01000111.1:1455022-1488698 GCA_013398735.1 Nothocercus julius
AATAAAATAAAATAAAATAAAATAAAATAAAATAAAATAAAATAAAATAAAATAAAATAAAATAAAATAAAATAAAATAAAAATTCCTTGTATGTAATTGAAATTTAGCCTGCTGTAATTCTCTTGTAATATGACTGCAATGACAGCTAGGTTATATGGGAGGAATTAGATGTTTGATCATATGTGTAGTTGGTAGAAATATACTAATTGTTGGCATAGTTCATAATGGGGTAAGAAAAGTGATTCTTGAAGCTCTTTCTCAAGCCCAGGCTTGTGGCTTGTTAACAGAGTGTAGGAACAAACATGAACAGACTTCAAAATGAGGAGGGTCCACGCTTGAGTACTGTGTAGAAAAGAGGCTGGGAGGCCAAAGCTGCTTTATATATTTTAATTCATATTTAATTGGTGTAGAGGGGACCAGTAGGAATAGGAATCACTGGGAAACTGTATCTCCAAAGAATAGGTGAACTTGTGTTTAGAGATCTCTCCTAAACCCAATAAGTTTCAGATACCTTGTCTGAAAGAAGAATAATGCAAAAAGACAATTGTGGAATCAAGAACAAGGACCAGTGCCTGATTTTTAGAAATGATTTCACAGAAATAAAAGATAAGAACACTTTAAAGTGGTAAAATCTAAGTGGAAAAATGTGAACACCCACTTTCTTCATATGACTGCATTTTAATCTCCTTTTTTCACTATCCCTTTAGGTTTCTTGTTTAATTGTTTCTGGGTATGGCATTTCTTTTCATACCTTCAAGCAGAAGCAGCTGATTTATGCAATACTTTTGAATTTCTAACTCAAAAGTTAGTCCATTCAGCTCTTTTGAGCCCAGGTATATTCCATTCTTTTAAAGCTCTGAAAAAAAAACAGCATAATCAATAGAAAAGCTCCACCCATATGTCACAATTGACCTGAACAGTCTTGATATTCTGAATATTATCTCAGAAACTGTAACTGCCCTGGGAAGGCTCAGGGCTATGAATTTCAAGATAGACCTTTCCAGACCAGTCAAAAATGCTGAAAGATTTCAGGTATTTTATTGTCTAAGATTGAATATGCAACATGAATTGGAAGAACGTTGATTATTCCTGAATGAACTGAGGTACAGCTTGGTTCAAAAAGCCATGACTTTATGATAATTATTTTGTCAGCTTTTCCTGGGCTCAGTTCTCTTTCCTGTGTGATAACTGATTTCAAGTTCATCAGGACTGCACTGATTAGCTAGATATCCATCAATTTGATTTTCAGGATATCTTGGCTAAGTTGTGTCCTTTTGAGTTCAAAATGTACTTGTTCTTGACTGATATAATAGAGAATCAGGACTGTTAACATGTCCTCATTGTCATTTTAAGTCCTTCTTTGAGAAATTTTAGCTTTGAATGGATACACATGTCCTATGATGGGCATCTTACCTACTGCTAAACCTTTCAGACAGTTTTGGCAGCTTATCTGCACTGCTACTGACAGGATCCATGCAGCTGACCAGCAGCATTTTCTCAGATATATGGGCAAACAGAAGCTCCCCATGCCTCCTTTTAACATGAAGGTATCTGAAAATTATTTTATCTGAGAGTAGCTTCCCCATTCCAGGAAATAAACTATAATAAAGCAAATGGGATGGTACAAAAAGCGTCTATACCATTTACTTGGTCAGTACTTTCCACGTCTTTGCTATACTCTTTTTTTCTCCTACACTGACTGCAAGAATCTCTCTTTATAGTTTTTTTTAGTGTCATCCTTCTATTAAATGCGAACACCTTCCCCACTGCCCACCCTCCTTTCCCCTGTACGTCCGCCTTTCAGTTTCAGTCCTTCACATTCACAGAATGAGACATTTTCCTTAAGCTCAAAAGCACATTTCGGCTCATTTCATGCTACATCTTCATGGCCTCATGATACAGAAGGATCCAGCCGTGGAATCCGCCAGTGTCAATTGTAAGGATTGCTGCTAAGTCCCCTAAGACTTCATCCTCTTGTCCTTAAAACTTCTTGGACACCATATGCTTAGTCTTCTCCGCTTCGAGGAGGGAGGAAGACTGGAGCAGAGAAATCAAACCAACGTCTCTGATGTGCCAGTGCACACCATACTGCCATTAGGACATCAAGCCAGCATGATTTATTAGCAATTTTAATTAATTTTCTGAGTCATTTCCTAGGGGTGCAATTCTGTAATCTTATTACTATGAGCCTAACATGCTATAGTAAGACTATGCTTTCTAATCTTTCCCTTGTTGTTAAATACAATTTCTTCTTTCATTAGGAAAGTCTTGTGATGAAGCAGTTGGCTTTTTTTCATGGTGAAATATTTCTGTGTGCATTTATTAGAAGTCAGTAAAAATTATTCATTAAAATACCTTAGTTCTCAACACCGAACTCGTCTCCTAATTTTTTCCTTTATTCTTTTTATTAGACAATCATGCTAGAAGTGATCCATGTTCCAGTTTTAAAATAAAGAAATCATATGTCTGAAGCTTTAGGTACGGAATAACCTCATTTACCCCCAAATTATTTGTGTGTATAGAACCAAATCTTAGAACCAAGTCCCATTTAATTCAGAGCAATCTGGATTTTTTTACCCATTTTAAGTGAATAAACTGTGCTGATAAAGTTTTATGTGTACATTAAAAGCTACAATATCGTGTGCTTTACTGCATTCTTTTTAGTCTCTGATTGCTACAATCAGAGCAAAAAAAAATATTTAGCAATTGATCTATTGAAAGCTAACTACTCTTTGGTTATTAGTATTTTTCCTCCAGAGTTTACACAGTGATATGGATTAAGTCATTTTTATCTCTTCTGATTATTCATTCAGTGAATGAATTCATTCAGTGCTTAACTATTGTAAGTCTACAATACTCTGAAGCATTGCTCATCTGACACAACGATAAAAACTTCACCTTTGAGTTACCACGTATTTTTTAACTTGCCAAATAGAAACAAAATGCAATTTCTGTGTGTGTGTGTGTGTGTGTGTGTATATATATACACATACTGCTTATAGTGTATATATAATTATTCTGTAATAAATATAGAGTTGATTATTGTAATTACTCTGCCGTTATATATACCTATTTCAATTCCCAATGTCAAGTATAACTGTTACAGAAGTAGAACGCACAGAGCACAGCGTTTTACACAGAACCAATGACCAAAGTTTTGACATAGAAGACTGTGATAAGAGAAGCAGGATTTGACAAACCCAGTTCAAGTCGAGTATCTCATCCATGGGAAAAAAAATCACTAAAAAGAGACTTGCAAAATGTACCTGTAGCCTTTAATCTGCCCAATGCCTGTCACAAATTTAGAAAAGTAGATAAGGAATGGTGTCTGAGTGGCTTAGCTGTATAACTATATAACTATATAACTATATAGATATATATATTGTTGGCAGTAACAGTATCAAGACAACTACTTTGCATGCTTGTTAGGAAAAGGAGAGAAATATTAGGAGAGAAACCAATCTAATTTTACAAGGAGAAAGAAGGAAAAAAAATGTGTTTGGTTCTCACAAAAGATAACTTTTCCTGAGCTGAGAAAAGACAAAACACTGCATGGAGAAAACAACATGGAAGACTGAGGCCTTCACTGATCATATCTAGGCACTGATCATATCTTTTGGAAGTCTTTAGGGAAATTTCCCTGAAAGATTGGTAAAGAATCTGGGGACAATAAGGAAATTGTTCTCTTCTTTTCTGTAGTCTGAAAGACCACTGTCTGGTCTTTTAACAAGATAAAGATATTTAAGCATAACAATGATCTAAAAAGCCACTCTCCCCAAGAAATTTGAAGCTAACCAGCAAAATCTTATGCCATATTTCTTCCCTTGGAACTGGAGAACTTGGTGAACTAAGCCAGTCTCCAGGTCCTCCACAATTGCATGAAATTTCTAAATCCACAGATACCTACTTATTCAGCCTCTTTGAAAGCAGAAAGATAAAAGAAAGATATAAAGCATCTGCCGTTCACATTTTCATGTCCAAATTAATCATGCTGATGTACCAGCAATTCTGTACTTATTCTAACAATTATTTAGGGATTCATCAGCAACATTTTTGTCAGAGAAACATACATCAGAATTAAATATTGATGGGATTATTACGCCAAGAATGAGGATGCTAATGTTTTTCACCTCTCCTTAAAAGGATAATTGACCTGTGAGTATATCAGACCGCTTTATATGCAAAATTAGTAAATAGAGCCCTAAACTTCATGACAACGATAGAACAAGGGGAAGTAAGTTCAACAGACTATCTGAATGAGTCACACTGACACAGGTTTTGTGTAATATTAGTACCTAGTTGAGACATATATGTCTTACCTTTCATTTCTTTTGTCTAAAGCCTATTTCACAGAACTTTTCAGACAACTACATTTGTAACCAAATAATTTATTCTATGTCTGTCTTATTGCATATTTCTCTTCTGTGGTTCTTTTTCAAATAATAATTTATTTTTTTTAGATAACCAAAATGGTTACAATGGGATTTTGTCAGTTTTCAAGACTACTAGCTCGCATCTTTTAGGGGAAAAAAATGTGTCTGGTCCTCTTTCCTAGAGCTAATAAAAGAAGTGTGAGTGATAACCCAGTTGCAAGGACAAGGACAGTGACTGCTAAGAAATAGTGAAGAAACCTGAGGGAACAAAGAGTACATAATAAGTGCCCAGTCATGGAATCCATCACATGAAACATCAGTGGTGTTAGAAGGGCAATGACTATACAGTAGATTCAGAGTCAAGTCTAAATGAATATAATTAATTATTATTCCTCTTCCATCGGTGAAAAAAAAGTGGACTTTGACTACTGATGAAGTTACAAACTGTGGGTCAAACCTAACTCATCTTAAAATGGTACTTTCTTCTGGAACTGTGACTTACTCTTAATAAAAGTGAGGTAGAGGAGTGGGCCACAACTTAGACCCATCATGGTAGTTACTCTGTGAGACACATATGGAAATGGAGAGGCTCACTTCGTCTTAGGAGGGGAATAAGAAAATCATCCCTCCTGCTACAGTATGATAGGGACAAATTGGTTCTATGCTTTTTCCACCCCAAATATAATTAGTGAGAAACTGTCCATTACATGAATTATACAGGCTGTATAATTGAAGGTTGTTTTGATTAAGTGTGTTATTTAGCAAAATCAGAAAAAAAAAAAAAAAGAAGGTATGTATTTTATTCATGCAAAAACACAGAGATATTACCCTACAACTGGTAAAGAGCATCCAGAGTGAGCTATAAGATTGTTAGGTAATAGCCCATAATATACCTTCCAGAATGTCCTAAAAATAACGGGATAGAGTAAAGAAAGATAGTTTGCAGGCCACATAAATTTTAAATAACTCAGTTATATTACAAGATTGAAAACAACTTAAACTGTCACAATTATCTTTGAGCCTTTCTGTCACTGTTTATCACTTGCATTTTTTCTTATGTCTTTCTGAAGCTACAAATGGGGAAACTAATTGACCATACACCAGAAATCATACCAAACTCTAAAACAAATAAAATTCCAGTGAGAAATAAGTCAAGCTGGAACATCATATTCTAATGTAGAAACAAACAAACAAAAAACAACAACACCAAAAACCGGAGTAATCTTAATATGTGTGTGTGTGATTCAAAGCAAAAATTGTGGCAAGTTTTCTTTTTCTTGCCTTGTGTTTTCTTACGTTGTCTTGCATTGTCTGGTGTTGCCTTGCCTTGCCTTGTCGCAGTTTTTTTTTAATTTCTATTGATTGTTTTATTTTAAAGGGCCTAAGCCTCTCTTTTACAACAGCCATACTTAACACTTTCACGTCTTTTCTACATGCACTTAGAATATTTACTAGATTTCAAAAAACTGATGAACAGTATTGTGCTTTGCGACTGTCAGGATTGTGTGCAGGATGCTAATATAATAAATGAGTTTGTCAAAGTAACCATTGTTAAAGGACATAAGAGCACAAATAGCAGGAAGAGGTGCATTTTATGCCAACTTGTGACTTTAAGGAAGCTGACATCTGATCCTTTTCTGCTCTAATAATGATAGTGTTGAAAAGCACAGATTAGAGCAATAATTTTGATATCTTTCTTGCTCTCTGCATCATCTGAGCATAATGGAAGACAACGGCTTTGAAAAGATTGAACTACTGTTTTGCAAGGTATATAACTTCAACAGGCACCAGTTACTACCAATACTCTTACGCAAGTTTGACACTAGCAGTAGTCTGGAGTTAAGAGGTGTGCACCTCTGTCTCAGATGAGAGCACTGAGAAAACCTTCCAAAATCACAATATAGAATCAAAAGTTGAAAGGATAGAAGGCTTGAAGGAGGCAGCAAAAAAGAGAATGTAGACACAAAACAATTAAATGGATTAAGTTCCATTCAGAAAGGAAGGAAGAGAAAGAGGAAGACAGAAGGAAAAGAAAAGGAATAGACATCTTATTATTTGAAGCTTTTGGCCCAGTTGGATGTAGAGCAAGACAATATGCAGAGTATTCAGAGTGGTAATAATGCTATTCAACTTCTTTCTAAATTATACCCCTGCTAGTAACATAAACAGCATTTTTTTTTTCCAAGGCAGACCCCACATTGTTTGTAACTGGACTTTCCTGGCCCATTTCTTGTTTGCAGAGTCAATAGAATTCTTTTTGTTTTTTTATCTCACATGTTTTCTATGGATTAGACTGTGAGGTTATAGTAAATAAAGCAAAGATTTTTTAAATAGTTGATGTGCTAATTTGCTGATTACATGAGACTTAGCTCCAAAGTTTTGCATGTGTTCCTGTCCCTGTATACCAAAAAGGACCTCTGAAAAACAACAAAACAATACTTCCAATTCTATTTTACAACTTTGCACATCTCCAGCCTTTCTCTAAAAAAAAAAAAAAAAAAAAAATATAGTGTCCCTGGGGCAGGGTAGGGGGGAAAAAAAACCATCTAATGCTGATGGGTAGATTTGATCCTCCTCCTTTAATTGACATTAAAGAGGAAAAACTCCATGGAAATGAATAGAGTCACACTGGTGCCCAAGTAATGTAAATGAAAGAAAAACTCAGCTATGTTTCATGTAGTAATCCGGCATTTGAGAGCTGATATTTCTCATTGAATTATCTTCAGAGAAGGAATTTCCTTGGTGGCTTTCATTATCACAATAGACAGCAGCGCTGAGGCCATGAAGATCAGTTAAGGATAGCAATAAACAAGTGGAGAAAGGTCAGTATTCTGGAGTTCAGGGACAGAGCACTGCAGACCCCCTATACAAGCACCATGGAAAGTGTATTTCCACCTCTATAAAGGGAATTATATTTGAAGGAAGAATCAGCTATTGATTATTTATTCTCTTGATACATAAAAGGTAAAGAAACATTAGCAACACACTCTCTTACAGCAAAAAAATGGGTTTTGTTATTTTCCAAAAAAACATGTTGAGAATTTTTGTATCTTAAGTTGTAATAATACATCTATGCCACTATAATACGTGAAGATAACTATGGAGAAAAGTCTGTACAAACCTCGAAAAAAAATCAGCCTTTTTTTAGAGGCTGAATTCTCTGTCAATAATTTTGAGTATTGTTTAGTTTTTGAAGGGAGGAAGAGGGCAGCTGTTCCTGGGAAATGGCTATCTAAATTGGATTAATGATGCTATATAACCAGCATGAGTTTACTTCATTAACTACCAGTAACATCTCCCACGCCTTCAATTAACACTGGTTTTGCTTAATCTAATATTAGTTAAGAGACGATATGATCAGAAAACATCATTGCCAGACAAGTGTTCCTCAAACAGGACTGATTTATTTCTTTGACATGCCATTAAAATGCAAAATATATTGAAATTGATTTTCAACACTTTCAGGCAGGAATGTCTGTAATAATGTTAATTTGTGAATTTCCTCCTTTTTATATATATTCTCTATGCTGCGGTTGCCATGTTCAGCCGGAGGCTATTTGTATTGTGCAGACAGAAAATGAACAGCGAACATTTATTTCTCATATCTTTCTGAGGAACCTGAGGCGCATGAAGATATTTGTGCTGTAACAGGCATAGTCAATCTCCTTCACTCCCTTTAGTCACTATACATCAACAGCAAACTCCCAGCTAGTCTTGCTGCAGCAATTAACCTGCCAGGGCTCTCTGCTGTCAGACAGTAATAATAAACTCCCCCCAGTGAGAGACAGAGCTATAGATCCTCGCCCTGCAACTTCCGTAGTGGCTGAATTATTCAGAATCAGCATGATTAAAGAGATGACATGGTATTAGTTAAGAAGACTTTTTTTTTTTTTTTTCTTTCTGACTGAGGTTTAAACCTATTAAAGAATAGCAGTCAAAGCAAGTAGTGTTTCCTCCCCCACCCCCGCATTGGTCCACAGGTCTTAAAAAAGGAATTTCTAGAAAAACTATTTACAATGCCCATCATTTTAAAAATTTAAGGATAAAAATGTAGACATGGTATAGTTAAGAAGACTTTTTTTTTTTTTTTTTCTTTCTGACTGAGGTTTAAACCTATTAAAGAATAGCAGTCAAAGCAAGTAGTGTTTCCTCCCCCACCCCCGCATTGGTCCACAGGTCTTAAAAAAGGAATTTCTAGAAAAACTATTTACAATGCCCATCATTTTAAAAATTTAAGGATAAAAATGTAAATACCAAAAGGGAGTTGGCATGTTTAAATCATAAAGCAGCTGTAAATCCAAGAACCAAATAAAGAAGAATGTAAATTCATTCAGGAAGCATAGAAGCCAAGGTATTAAGCTGGATAAAACTGGAGATGTTGAAGCTGCTTTTTGAAGTAAAATATAGCCTTACTACTGGTAAGTTTTAGTTGCTGCATAGATTATTTTAAGATGTGTACTCTGGCAGACAAACTGAGGCATATTAAAATGCCTCCTGTATTTAGACTCATTATTTTTTAGAGAAAGACAGCATTATTATAAATGTTAGAATAGATTGGAAAGAAATTAGCAGTTTCTATTCTCCAGTGCTAGGCCTGCAGGATAACGATAAACCTGGGTAGAAAGTGAGTTTACTAAACTGAAGTTATGAAAAAAGTCAGCTTAGCTTACACACTTCCAATCCCATTAAAACCATGCTTCCTATACCAGTGTTAGGTAACTCAGAAAGCCAATAACACATTCTCTTAACGAAATACTCCTAGTACTTCCCCAGGGAATGATCTCTCTAAAATGCAGGATTGGACTGGCATGCTAAAAGTGATGTTAAAAGCAGTAGAGTTCATATTCTACAATTACTAGAGAAAAGTGATGTTCTTAATCCTGCTCATCTAAGGCGAATTTGCAATATTTTATTGATAGAGAAGAATAAGGAGATATAAGACTGGACCTCCAACACAGTTATGAATGCATAATCAAACAGTCTATACCATGCATTTTCTTTATCAATTGACCAAATGAGTGGTTAATATGCAGAGGTGGACAATAGAGGTCAGCATGAAATTAAGATCTGCTCCTCAGTATACTATTCTGAGTGAATATAACCGAATCATAAAATCATAGAATTAACTAGGTTGGAAAGGACCTTTAGAGATCATCTAGTCCAGCACCCCTGCACAGTCACCAAGAGCATGTGGCACAGGATTGTGTCCAAGCAGGTTTGGAAGATCTCCAGAAGAGACTCTACAACTTCTCTCGGCAACCTCTTCCAATGCTCCGTCACCCTCACTGTTAAGAAATTTTTCCTTAAATTTCTGTGGGACTTCTGATGCTTCAGTCTGTGGCTGTTTCTTCTTGTCCTATCCCTGGCAAGCACCAAAAAGAGGACACCCCATCCTTCTCACTCTCTCCCTTGAGGTATTTGTATACACTGATCAGATCCCCTCTCAGCCTTCTCTTCCTCAGGATGAACAGGCCTTGAAAAGGCTCTCTCAGCCTTTCCTCATAGGGCAGAGGCTCCAGGCCCCTGATCATCCTTGTAGCCTTGTGCTGGACTCTCTCCAATAGCTCCACGTCCCTCTTGTACTGGGGAGCCCAGAACTGGACACAGTAGTCCAGATCTTTGCTCACTAGGCTGAGTACAGGGGCAGGGTCGCCTCCCTTGACCTGGTGGAGACACCCTTCTTAATGCACCCAGGATACCATTGGCTTTCTTGGCCAAAAGGGCACACTGCTGCCTCATGGTCCACTTGTCATCCACCATGACACCTGGGTCCCTCTCTGCAGAGCTACTCTCCAGAAGGTCAGTCCCCAGCCTGTACTGATGCATGGAGTTATTCCTCCTCAGGTGCAGGACCTTGCACTTGCCCTTGTTGAACTTCACGAAGCTTCTCGCCTCCTAGTTGTCCTGTCTGTCCAGGTCCCTCTGGATGGCAGTGCAGCCCTCTGGGGCATCAGCTACTCATCCCAGTTTTGTATCATCAGCAAACTTGCTGAGGGAGCGCTCTGTGCCTTCATCCAGGTCACTGATGAATAAATTGAACAGGATTGGGCTGAGGACTGACCCCTGGGGAACACCAATAACTACAGGCCTCCAGCTAGACCATGCACCAATTATCACCACACTCTGAGCTCTGTCATCCAGCCAGTTCTCAATCTACCTCACTGGCCACTCATCTAACCCACACTTCCAGACCGTTCCCAAAAGGATGTTGTGAGGGACAGTGTCAAAAGCCTTGCTGGAGTACAGATAGATGATATCCACCGCTCTCCCTTCATCCAGCCAGCTAGTCATTCCATCATAGAAGGCGATCAGGTTAGTCAAGCAGGATTTCCCCTTGGGGAATCCATGCTGACTACTCTTGAGCACCTTCTTGTCCTCCACATGCCTGGAGACAACGGACAGGATGAGCTGTTCCATCACTTTTCCGGGGATGGAGGTGAGGCTCACTGGCCTGTAGTTGCCTGGGTCCTCCCTCTTGCCTTTTTTGAGGACTGGTGTGACATTGGCTTTCTTCCAGTCCTCCGGCACCTCCCCTGTTCTCCAGGACCTTTCCAAGATGATGGAGAGTGGCTTAGCTATGACATCCACCAGCTCCCGCAGCACTCTGGGGTGCACCCCATCAGGGCCCATGCATTTGTGGGTATCGAGTTTCCTTAGGTGCTCTCTGATCCAGTCTTTCTCAACCTGGGGCAGGTCTTCCTCTCTCTAGGCTTCCTCTCTAGTCCCTATGGCCTGGGACTCTAAAGTGCTGCCCTTGGTAAACACCGAAGCAAAGAAGGCGTTCAGCAACTCTGATTTTCTGCATCTTTCGTAACCAGGGCATCCACCCCGTTCACCAGTAGACCCACGTTTTCTCTAATCTTTCTTTTGCCGCTGATATATTTGAAAAATCTCTTCTTATTTAACATTCCTTGCCAGATTTAATTCCAAATGCACCTTAGCATTCCTCATCGCACCGCTGCATTATGAGGCAACATTCCTATATTCCTGCCAAGGAGCCTGTCCTTTTTTCCACATTCTGTATACCGCCTTCTTCTGCTTGAGTTTTTCCAGGAGCTTTTTGCTGACCCACGCAGGCCTCCTGCCCCCGCTGCCTGACTTCTTACTCATCGGTATGCACAGATCTTGAGCTCGGAGGGAGTGCTGCCTGAATACTAAACAGCTCTTTTGAGCCTCCCCTTCTTCTAGAGCCCTAGCCCATGGGATTCTTCCAAGCAGGCCTCTGAAGAGGCCAAAGCTGGCCCTCCTGAAGTCCATGGTTTCAAGGCTACCTACAACCCTGCTTCCTTCTCATCGGATCCTGAACTCCACCAACTCATGATCACTGCAGCCGAGGCCACACCCCACCTTCACATCTCCAACAAGTCCCTCTCTATTTGTTAGTACAAGGTTCAGTAGCCCACTTCTCCTCTTTGGCTCCTGCATGACCTGTTTCAAAAAGTTATCATCTGTGCTCTGTGGGAGCCTCCAGGACTATTTGTGCCTGGCTGTGTTGTCTTTCCAGCACATATCAGGGCAGTTGAAGCCCACATGAGAACCCAGGTCAGTGACCATGAGGCTACTGCCAGCTGTCTGTAGAAGGCCTCATCAACTTCCTCATCCTGATAGCAAATGCCTATCACAGTGTCTCCCATGTTATCATGCCCTCTAATCCTTACCCAAAAGCTCTCAACCCACTCATCATCCACCCTCAGGGTGAGCTCTATGAATTCCGATTGCTCTCTCACGTAAAGAGCAACTCCACCAACTCTCCTTCCCAGCCTGTCCTTCCTAAAAAGCACGTAGCCTTCCATGACAGTGCTCCAGTCGTGTGAGATATCTCACCATGTCTCGGTGATTCCAATGAGATCATGACCTTGGGACAGCACACAGATCTCCAGTTCCTCCTGTTTATTCCCTTTGTTGCATGCATTGGTGTATCTTAGGCATTTTAGGGAAGTAATTGAGCCTGCAGGTTTCCTGGGAGGGGTGAAGGAGGACTCTCTATAATGATATCTTATGTTCACTTTTTACTACCATGCTCTCACTGGACACGTTCTGACTTTGGCTGCATCACACTGATTGCCCTATCCATGTAACATTCCTATTCCGCCTTCTTAGTTTAAAGCCCTCCTAACCAGGCTGGCCAACCTGTTGGCAAAGACACGTGTTCCCCTCTTGCTGAGGTGGCTCCCCTCTTCCCCCACCAGCTGGTGATCTTCAGACAGAGTCCCATGGTCATAGAAGCCCAAACCCTGTTGCCGAGCCCAGCGGCGCAGCCAGTTGTTAACTGGAATATGCGCCTTTTCCTCCTCATATCCATTCCCCTCATTGGCAGGATAGAGGAGAACACAACCTGGACTCCCTGACTTTTGACAACTATCTCTGAAATCTCATTCAATGTTGCTCAGTTTTCCCATCATGTCATTAGAGCCCCCATGAAACCGTAACAGGGCATGATAGTCAGACGCCTGGGCAAGCCTTGGCAGTCTCTCTGTGACATCCCTTATGTCAGTCCTGCAGATTGGTGCCTCCATGCCCTGCAGCAGGGCAGGACCCACAACAATTACATGCAACTTCTTCCAGGTGTTCCTTTTTCCCTTGGTGAGAGCAAAAACGAGCCCCTAGAAGGTTAGGTTAATGACAATTTATTTTTTTCTGTCGCATACATATTGTCCACTAGAAAAGGCATAAACTGAGGAGAAAAAGCATTTCCAGATAATTATTTAAATCCAAAGAAATTCATCTGATTAGCAGTTGTGTTCTTGTGCGACTTACACCGTATAAGAGTACCCTTGTATAGTACTGGTAACAAGATAACAGTGCATTTACATATAGTGATTTTGAATCTGATCCAGGGTTTATATCAGCTCATATTACTGTTACATAACTTGCCAGGTCTTCAGCAAATAAAAAGCAAGCAGCCTATTCCATCTCTGATTGTTTATTACCTATAAGGAATTGGAGTTCCAAGACAGTGTCACTGTTTGACAGAGGATACTTTCAGTGGAATTCATTACAACTTGAGGACTAAAAATGCAGGGTTTTCGGAACAGTCTCCTACCGAGTATCCAGGGTTAAAACTTCTTTGAAACAGCATTACCAGTTCAGTGTGGGAGGAAGCGTTCATCTACCTTTGAAAGTCGTTGATGAATTACATTTACATATAGAAGAAAATGAACTCCCATTCTTCGTAAGAAAATTGCTCCACAGGCATTTGGTGCTCTGCTGAATATAAGACAGGATGTTCTGAATAGTGTGTCCTGTATATGCATTGTATGTGCTTGTTATGATACTAATTTGACTATTATACTAGTCTGTTGAAGCATAGAAGTCTACATATCAGCGAGTTATATTCTGGGTTTACAAAAGGAGAAATTAGGGCAAATATCTTCAGTTGTGTATTACTGCTTCTAATCCTGAATATAGTAGTACCATTCTGTTCAGATTTTTCCATTATATTAAACACTTAGGAATACATTCTTTGGCACTTAATTTAGACAGAACTAACTGTTAGAAGGAGAGCTCAGACTCTTAACTGCTTTATGCCTCACATGGCCACTGAAAATATTCACAGCACTTTTTAGCAAATATTCATAGCACTTCACAGCAAATTGCTTTTCTCTGTTTTATTGCACGGGTCTGTACAGCAGTTTTGACAAGCATTACATTTTATGGAGTCAAGGCACTACAAACATCATTAAGAGTCTGTTCATTCACTAAAGAATCAAAGCCTTTGATGGATTATTTTTCAAACCAATGACCTTCACCAGACTTTCAAAACTGAACACTAGCTAGGCCATCAAGTAAGAAAAACATTAATATAAAAAAATGTTTAAAATGCTTTAAAAATAAAAGCCTGATTCACATGATTGGATGGACCGGGTACGAGTGATGAATGTTTTAAATTTTGGCCTTTTCAATGTGAAATGATGTTTACCATTGTTTTCTAATATGTTTTAGTGAGAGTTCTGTTTTCCAGGTAGTTATGAAGAAAAAAGTAAAGACTTTCAAATTTCTGAACTTTTCAGTTAGCCCTCTGAATTCATTACATGCTTAAAAAAGATCGATACTAAGTTTTCAAACATTGTATATTTGGCATTGTTCCTGTGAAATCAGGAACATTATTGAAATGTGCAGTATAGCTGAAAATCAGGCTAAACAGTAAGTGCAACATGTAAGATATTGCCATCACTGCTGACAGTGCACATTGGGCCATAGCCAGCAGTCCTCTCTTATGTGGAACTGTAGTATGTCTGTAATTTCTGAAAGCCTGCTATAGACTTTATCGTGTTATTCACTGTGAATAAAGATGACAAAAGTAAAGGCCTTTATCTTTTGGCAGTGTTTGATCTTAGTGCTGCCCTTTAAAAATATAATAGGTCCAGCTCTTTTTCCAAGATCTTTTATTATTAATATTTTTGGTCTGCAGATGACCAAAAACAGAGCTAACATGGGACCTGAATTTTCCAGCTTTTCCTGCTATGCACAGACTGACATTCACAGTCAAGAACACTTTGCTTATGTTCAAGTTACCTTGTAATAATAATAATATACTACAATAATACAATATTATTACAGTAATAATATATTACAATTAAATGTCTATAAAGGTATATAACATCCATATGAAAGCCAAATTAATGGACATTGTTATCCTTTCTATCTTTGTTCAAGTCCATGATTAAGGAAATTAATCATAGCTGGTCTTCTAAACTTCCCCATTCATGAGGGACAAAACCACAGCTCTTCCCACCTAATCTGATATTTATCATGGGATGAATCATTTCTGGGATGTCATATATCTTTGTTTTCCTATTGGTTATAGAGAATGCCCAGACAGATAGCAAAAATTAATATAAGTTTAGAAGGCTCACCCTGTGCTATGTACAAATTTTCTGTGACTTTTGGGTTAGTTCTGATTTGATAGGAAGGCTGGAGGAGGTGACAGATGTCCCTTCAAACCCAAAAATGTATATACATGGACTTTTCTCCAGATTTTGAAGTACTATGATTATTTACTTGGTAGTATGATAAACATAGAGCTACACAAAATACAGCATCCCTCATTCTCATATCTTAGACTACCAGTTATTCTAAAAGATCCTAGGCCCTCAAAGAATTTGCTGCTTCTGTTGCATCTCATGCTGTATTAAGACCTTAAAACAACTAAGTTTTTCCAGCTCAGTTTGTTTTCTTAAACAAACTAGGTAGGATGAACCTTCTGTGATCCTGAAAATCTCATCAATATTTCAAATTTCCTGAACGAAAATGTTCACATTGCCTTTCTGAGCCTTCCACAGATTGCATTCCCCTCAGCCTTCTCTGTCACTGTTTTATTCCACTCCTGCAGTTATCCCCAATTCCAAAGGCCAGCACTCTCTATAAAGTAAATCAATTCTCTATAGTATAGCTTTATTTTTTTTAAAAAAAATATAGGTATTAACATTACTAGTCCTTTTTCTCTCAGCAGTTTGCTGACAGTCAAACACCCTTTTGAACAAAAGCCTGCAACAGCACTGCCTTCTCTCACACAAGTTTTCATGTTAATAATTTCATAATAGCAATGAGAACTTGTAAACATAGGTAGATGCCCAGATCTTCATACTTCTGACTGGTGAGATGTAGTGGTGTAAGATACACGGTAAATATTATCACAATTCATGCAGAATGTTAGTATTCCTATTCCATTAAAGAGGTGCAGAAAAAGAAATTACTTTCTTCTAACACAGTCATAAACTTTCATCAAGTTTAAATTCTTCAGTGTTCCAGGCTGGCTGACAAACCTGGAGTGCTCCAATTCTGGAAAAGATTAATTTTACTTCTTATGAAAAATTTGTTTTCCATAAAGCAGGTGTCAAAGTATATCTGGAGCTCTCTGGCTGGTGCAGTGTTAGGGATAAATGGTTCATTTCATTCAGTGAGACAGATTACATTCTGAGATTTTTTTCATGTTTCCAAACTGCAAGTTGAATTCATATCTGTCGTGACTAATAAAATCTAATCTGTTTTATTTTTGGACCACTAATATGCTCTCTTTGGACTCACAGAACAGCAGTTGCCCTAGAATGATTATGATTAGTTTTTTGATGAAAAAGTCTTCTAAAATTATCAGTCAAAATTACTGCCTGGTATTACTTTGCTGAGAAAGGATAGACTTAAATATATTTGTATATTTGCTGAACTGAAGACCAGGTAAATAGTACTATTTTTCTGCAAAGAAAGTACTGTATATGGAGCAATGAGTACATTAATTATTGGCCATGTCTGAACCAAATGATCTTTTATGGAATAATTTTCCTTCACTTTGGACTGTATTAACAGAAGGGTGATGTAGGCTTCCTAATTCTGTATGCATTTAATAATGCTATTATTTTAAAGTATCAATGTTTTATCATTCATTTTAAGACTGTATATTAGAATTTTTCACTCTTTTATCATGCACTTTAGGCTTATCCTTCTCAATTTAAAAAACATTCTCTTATCTGTTTTTCAATTTGCCGTTACATTTGCCATCATTTCTTCCTCTTCTTCTTCTTCTTTTTCTTTTAAAGTAGCCTTGAATTTACTTAACAGATGCAACCCTCACATTCCTTTCAGCCTTGTTATCATTATACCTTTCCCTATTCAATGTTATCAACACCATCCCACTCATCATAATTCCGCCTGAATCAAAGGCAACTTGTTTCTTGTTGGTGGAATATTTGAATGAATAATTCATCTAGATGAACCTTCTCTGTTGTACATTTCCAGAAGACAGAGCAATTCCCTTGTCAATCACGATAGCTCTGTCAGAAGTAAGTTCCTTACAGCACGTGCTCCAACCATACAAGGAATGACAAGCAGCTGAGATTACCAGTTGCACTAATCCTAGCCATCCTCTTAGCTTTTCTGTGACAGAACATTCAAATTCAAGACTACCACCACATGGAAAACCAGGTTTTTCCTTTATCATCCATAGGTTTTTGCTATCAGCTGTTACATCTATTGCAACAAAACTGCTCATGTAGTTATTACATAACTGCTCAAGTAGTTATGCAATTACTCTGTTCTGGAGAACTGCATTTTGTTCTTGGTCCAAGGCCTTCAGTGTCCTCATGCCTAGGGAGAAAGGGTCAAGCTGCACTTCAGGTTGTCCAGGTATGAAGCCTATGTTCTGACTGGTTGCGTAGAATTTTCATATATCAAGCTCTTTAGGCCCAAACATATCTCTGCTGATAGCGGCTACACTCCAGTGCAGTCCCTTGGAGGACTGACTCCTTATCATTTCACTAAGGATTAATTTTCTGAAAACTAATTGTTATTAATTGTACGGTACAACTAGAAGCATAAAGTAATCTGAAGAGAAGGTATTCACTAAGGATCTTTTACTCTGAAACAAACAACAAACATAGGGAGTGATAAGATGTGACACTTCAGAGATGGAGGAGATTATGATATTATTAGACTCTGAGAGCAGAGATTTACAAGTGGCCTTTTGTTTTCCTTTCTTTCATTTTTTTTTCTTTTTTTTTCTTCTATTTTATATTTATCCTTAGCTTCAATAATATTACAGATATCTGGCTAGTATATCAAGGAAAATTGAAGTGACTCTTATTGCCTAGGTCTGCTTCTCTGTTCTCTTGCACTCATTTCAGACATTTGCGAGTAAAACGTTTTGTCTACATTCGCAAGCAGTATAGCTCTATAAGAATTCTGCATAGCAAAACAGTTGGTGCTGAGGAACTGACATGCATAGCATGGATGTTTTTCAGGGAACTCCTCTGATCAGCTCTAGGCTGATTCTGTGGGCTAAACATGTAATATTACACTTGGCCATCTTTAGATTTAGCTTTGCAGAAAAGTAATGCACTACATACAGGCCAGGCCATGCTGTGGTGCAAACTGAAATCACGTGCATGGGAAGACTATGTTTGTTTTGCCACCATGCTTATGATCTGAACTAAAATGCTAATGTAGAAACGCTAACTAACGCTGAGATAAATGCTAACGCTGAACTAACGCTGAACTCAAATGCTAATGTAGCATGTAGAAACATACTATTTGTGAAGATAAGATACCTAAGAAGGGATGTAGGGTTAAAGACTGAGCTAAAACCTACGAACATTAATGACAATGGAAACTGCCAATCTTTTATTCTATTATTTATGGACTGTTAACAAAAACTTAATAGCCATGGCATTTTTTCTTATGTGTGCAAGAAGCAGAGTGTCATCCTTTACAACATCCAAATAAATAAATATATCTTTGTGCGTATTGTTTAATAATAACCTCTAACTCCATTCCTTAAAGTATTCCAGTATATCTCAATTTCTAGTATATATTCTTGACTTTGAAGTATAGTGAAATGGGTTCAATGCTTCAAGTTATATGGATACCGTTGAGCACAAACAGACTGACATTTTAAGTTGTTTTTCCCCATTTAGAGCAGGGTTTAGAAGCAGCTTTTTGAAAGAACCTTTCCTGGGACAGGTGTGGTCAGCTTTCATGCCTGGCTTGGAGTCAGGAAATTGTTCTGTATGTTCAATCTGTAGCCCATCTCCTTTGTTCCTAGCTGTGAGCAGCCATCTGAAGTTGTCTTAGCCTTTCCCTATTCACAGCTTTATGGCCAAGTGACCCTCTCAGTTCTGGGAGACGCACTCAGCTCCATCCTGAAGAAGCTCTTGTCTAACTAGCACAATAGACGGCAATAAAAACAAGTCATGGAAAGTCTTAAGGATTTTCCCTTGAAGCACTTAGGAGTCACATACAAAGGAGAACTCAGCACTTTCCATAAGCAATGAATACAGCCCAAGACCTACATACTGTAAGCAAAGCGCTGTGAGCAAAGAACAAGAGGCAGACTAAACATCTAAGACTTGAGGGATGAGCATTCACTCCAAAAAAGACATTCTGACAAATCTAAAGGTTAAATGTGGCAATAAAGCCATTTTCTTTTTGGAAAGACTTCTTGGAAGACTATTGGAAAGACTGTGATTCTTATCTGCAAAAGAAACAGCTGGCAGTACTAATAAAAAGGTATGTATATGCAATAGGTCTGCAGTGGATATTCAAATAAATTAGCATCTACATCTCTGCAATGGGCCCTCAGTCATGACAAAAAAAAAAAAGAGCTTTGCAAGTTCACCCATTTCTGTCCAGAACATCACTGCAGGTACTTAAAGCATACCATATTCTTCACGTTGCATAAAATATAAACAAGGTTTTATGTACTTTTCCGAATCGGATGCTTATTGATTCATGGCTAATAGTTTCACTAAAATCTTGTCCTCATTTACACTGGGTTTATTTTTGAGAATAGTCAAATCAATATCAATGAAATTTTATGTATGATGAAACATTTCTTTACAAGAATAAATGCTACAACATGAGTTATCCTTTCAGTTATTGGATGGATATTGAATTTTCTCAGTTCTAGGGTTTTGCCAGTGAATTTTCAATTTGATTAGAGTTGAATTGAAAAATATTTGTTCTATTGCAAGACTTTTGACACTTTTGCATTTTTTTTTCATGCAAAAAAGGCTGGGAAATTTCAAGATAGAAATAATTCAGTGTTTCTTCCAGTCTCCTACATGCGAGATAGTTGCTCAAATAAAATGGACATGTGGAAAAACACCACTGTTTTCCACTCCAGTGGTCTTGATACATGGAATGGCAGTGATTAAGCATGCAATGAGATTATGGACAGTTGGAAATTATGGAGATTACAGGAATGCCTGAATTTGGGATTCTCCAACTCAAGTTGTAATAACTGAGCCAGTGGATTGCTGCTTTTTAGGGAATCTGTTTTGTTCATGTATGTTCCTTCAGTTTTACATTTCCAAGCTGGCAAATTTTTTTATGAGAGTTTGCTGTAATTAGTATATTTCTACATTTAGGATCATCTCTGATGTTTTTGTTGTTCCTGGTGGAAAATAGTTCTAGTGTTTGATTTCCTACTTTTAGCTCAACCAAGACAGAAAGCTAGTGGAAAGTCAAACTAAATATTTTGAAATCTATTCTCAAGAGCTCTCTGGCCTAAGTAATGTCATATATCCTCTCCTTCTTTATTCTGTATGCCTGCTGATTGCCTCTAAAAGTACCTTCTTCCTTTGTAATTCAAAAATGAATGGCCTCTCCTTCTTCCACTCTTTTCTTCCCTTGATGTTATCCAAAATAAGATGCTGTTTGATAGTTATTCAAAAAACATGATGTGGAAGTGGATGAAATTATTTTCTTACTACTTATTTTCTTCTGCACGAAGCCCTTCATCTGAAAGGAAGGAAGGAAAAGGCTGAGCTTTTCTCTCATGCCACAGTATTAGATATATCCTTTGCAATATGTGCTTTCCTTATCTTTTTATAACTATCTTTTTTTTAATAAAGTACACTTGAAAATACTCTTGTTGATAAACACATTTCTTCTTAATGCACATGTTCAGGTACAGCTTCTTTCAAAAGAAAGAGGAGTCAGAATACCTCTCTAATAATCTCTGCTGTACTATTGTATTTCTGCATAGCCTTGGGCCAGTCATTAAACCTCTTTGAACATTAATTTTATTCTCATTTCCTAAGGAGGACAACAGCAAAGAACTTTAAGATCAGATACTACAATGATTGATGCTAAAGTGAGAGGATAGATATAGAACAATTATGTTTGAACTTCTATGTGACAGTTAATTGATGTGTCTTATCCATCAAGACAGATTATAATTATTTTAAAACCTGCTTATTCACTTTTATTCCAAGTCTAATAACAAAAAAAAAAAAAAAAAAAAAAAAAGGAAATGAAATGCTGTTTAGCCACAAATATGGCAATTTGTCAACACATTTATGTAAGTGCTAATTTATAAGCCTTTCTTCTGGTTATCAGCCCTAGAAAGATGTTTTGGAAAGTCTTTTATTTTATTTTTTTTAACTGGGCACAAACAATGTAATGTTTCCAAAATCTATAAAAATAAAAGGCATCTCAGGAAGTGTCTGTGACCAAAAATAAAGGTGACATGCTGGACTTAAAAAATATATTGTTAGTAGGAAAAATCTTCCAAATTCTGACTTATAGGGAAAGACGGAGGAAAAATACTCCTGATATTGCTAAGTGTCAATTTCTTTTGCTTACAATGTTTGTAAATTCACAGACATTCTTAATGTGATAAGCCAGATTACTTTTTCAAGTTAATTCATCCACTCCCTTTTTGGAACAGACTAAACTTTTATTTGTCATACAATGTAATATAATCCTGACAGTAGACCTTTGTTAAAATTAGACAGAATAAAGAATTAATGAAAAAAGAATTTGTACTAGAATTTTGCAAAAAAAAAAAAAAGTGAGTCTTTTAATTTTGTGGAGAGTGTTCAAATTTATTTCTATTTACCAAAATTTTAGTCATTTTTTTTTCCACAGAACAGAAAATGAGATAAATTGAATTACCAGTTCATTTCAGCAGAGGCCCTTTAACTCTTTTTACCAAGCAAAATATGTAGTTCTTGTAGGTTTTCAAGAGTTACATAGGGCATGTTTTTCTCAAAGGATTAACAAATAACATCTCCAAACAAAAACTCTACTTAGACACATACTGACCATACAGCAGATGTGGAATGATTCTTTCCTCATAACCTTGCATCTCTATGACCTCTCTTTCCTATAATCTTTTTTGCTACTTCCCCCCCAACACTATTTTTTTCTTCTGACATCACTGCTGTCATATCAGTACGAACTGAACCTGCCTCACTACACCAGCACTATGGGAAGGAAGAACCATGTCTCATCAGATGTAATTTCAGTAGCAGAAGAGAGACAATTAGGTCAGCTGGGAAATATGGCCTAGTGGCCCCACACCAAGCAGTCTGTTTTACAAGTGGAGCTAATTTGTGTAATTAGAGAAGATGGACTTAGTCCACAACTACTATGCTGACACCGCTTACACACTTTAGACTAAAAAAAATAAAATAAAATATTGCACAGAAAGGGCAGCATAATAAGGCATGAACTCATGTACTGTGGTGACAAACACTACAAAATGTATCTCTAAACAAACTGGAAAAAGGTGGAACACCAAGCACAGCAAAAATCGCAGACTCTGCAATCACAGCTTCCTCAACATGTTATACCTTTCCTAAGCAGCCCTTCATCATGATTAAAATATGCTTTCACAATTTTTCTAGAGAACTTGAAAGAGTTTCTAATGACTTTCCCTACAATTGTTGTTAAGCTAACTGGCCTGTAATTTCCTCATATAGCTCTAGGCCTTCCCCTTAATAATTGCATAAAGATGGACACTCTCCAGACTTCTAGGATTTCTCATGAACTACTTGAATTGGAGCAGCATGTGATAAAGCTTTTCCAGTTCTTTGCCTCTCTTCTTTTAACAGTTTCTGGAGTCTGTTGTCCAGTTTCAAAGCCTAAACAATTTTAACCTTTTCAGATGCTTTGCAGGATTGCAGGATTTGTGCTTTGTATAATCTATATCAGTAATCTGAATTAGGTTATTTTCCACTAGAACTGAGAAATGCTTTTCCTTGTTTTTGTCTTTGGACAAAACATAAATTATTTTTTGTTTTGTTTTGTTTCCATTATAGAGGACTTTTCCATCTGGAAATCCTGTGAAGCAATCATATGAGCAGAGAGAGCTCTCATGGCTTTTCTGCTGCTGATAAAGTCCCTTGTGACCGCAGTGGTTTGTAGAGGTTTCCACTTGAAACACACTTAGTTGCTCAGTTAGCAGTAGCTTCTGAGAAAGATTGCAGCGGGAGCCTGTCCGAGGTTTATGGGCTCCCTGACCTGTGCCCCAGGCACTAGAAAGGGAGAGCTGCCTACCTGCCATGAAGGTCTCTCCCTGTTTCACCCCTTGCACAGAGCTCTGACTCTGGGCACCACCAACAAAAAAAGGCTTTGCACAAGCAACAGGAAACTAAGTTCTAACCATGCACCTTCCTTGGACCTACAAGCTGAAGAAATACATTAAAATTAAGCCCAAAATATTCATATGTTAGCTGTGACTTAATCACCTAAACATACCCTCCTTCTGGGAACAACACCTCTTAGGTCCTTGAAGCTTTTGGAATACTTTTGTTCATCTGCGTAAATAAACTGGGTAATACTGCAGGAGCCTGAAGAACTTTGCAGATTGGATGCTTCACAAACTGATGAGTATTTTCAGCAGTTAATGATTTTGTTCCAATAATGCTGTCTCTTCCCCTGAGCTTAATTTGTAACCAGACCTTCTGATTCCAGCAATTTCTGTCAAATTATTCTTTAGCAAAATCTGAGCTAGATATTGTTATACTAACTGAATATATCTAACTTTTTTTTTTTTTTAATGTAGCTTGAAGGTTCGGAATGTTGAACTCTGAACACTGGCATTGAATGTCTGTCCCTTCCCTATCTAACTTGAAGAAAATATTATGGCTGTTAAAATACTACCTGTTCCATTGTTAGAAAAGTCATTTTATGCTCCTGATCTTTCCTGATGATTATGTTTTTCATTGATGCTAAAAAAAAAAAAGAAGCAAGAATGTATTACCTCTCTGGACTTTTAGGAGAAGCCCATGACATGTTTATTTAGAAGGCTTCTGGTAGGTCCTGTAATGCCAAGTACATTTTCTCTTTTGCATACACACCCTCCTTTCACCTCTTCCCATCCCCTTGGTTTATGAATAAATAATCCATGCATTCACATCTCCCACTTGTCAAACTCAGGCAGCAGTGAAAATAAGCAGCACAAATTGGCAGATAATGCACCTTATTTCCATGTAGAAGCAGGTGCATTTTCTTCAGCATAAGTGGCAAGATGACACTGATCCACTTTGACAGGCAAGCTGATCTAAAATTACTCAGCACACTTTGCCACGGATTGGGGGAGAATCTCCCATGAGCTTGTTCTGAAACTCTTCAATCCCCAGGGTGCCAATTAAAATTTAGTGGATAATATTTGCAAGGCTCTAGTTACAGCCATTATCAGTTACTAAATGTTAGTGCCAGTGATAGCACCTGACGATTGGATGCTTTATTCAAGATATTAAAAAAGTCTCTCTTTTTTTTTTTTATTTTGCCTTTTTTAAAAAATCTTTCCGTCAGCTCTTGAAGAAGCCAGATCAGCTGAATGTCTCAATCATCCTTTAGACTAAAATTTACTTGGATAGAAGCATAATTATTGGTTTGCCTTGGGTTTTTGAGCAGGTACTGGTTATTGATTTACAAAAGGGAAACAATCTCCATACAAAAGCCTCTTAAAAAAACGAAAGATAAAAGTGTGTTTTAATTTTAGAAACCAAGAGCAGGGGTCAGCTCACAAAGATGAGAGGAGGATAGCACTTACTAATTACATTCACTACTCTGCTTCGATTTGCTCAACAAATTCACTGATTAGAGATCAGTTAATCACATGTACAATAAACAGTCTCTCACAGTTTAGTGAAATACAGCCATCAGTAAAGTTTATGGTCTAGGTAGCAATCAGGCTTTCTTCTCCCCACTTACAGGGCCATCACTATACAGAAGCAAAATCACACTGAAAGAAAAAATATTAATAATGCTGTTATTAGCAAAAGACAAAGGGTTCCTTATGCTCCTGAGAATGTATATTCACATAGTGAATACACAGTGATAGTATTAATTAATACTATCTTGCCATTTACAGTGGTTTTCCCACAAATTCCTTGAAGTTTGTTATCAGTTTCAGACATCTGACTTATCTAGGTCCTCTTCTTCCATGCATCCTGGGTCAAGACAGTATGACCATAGCCTTTCTTCATGATTTGGGGCTGGCTAGGCTCGCGAGCGGAGAACACTGAAATGCCATGACTGCTGCATGTTCCGTAAGCAGTTTTCAAATGTAGGTTGTGCTCCCTTTGGACCTCATGACCTCTAGCAACTGCAGAGGAAGAGGATGTCATTAGGGTGACATCTGTAGAGCAGATGTGGAGCAAATGTGTCTGTGGAGCAGGTCAGTCCAGCCTGTGGAGCAGGTCACTCCAGCCTGTCTTTCAAAAACGAACTTCTCAGTAGTGTTTGTTGGAGATGGACTATACAATAAGTCAGTATTTGAAACAAGGGGGAAAGAAAACCCCAAGTTGTTCAGCAGTTATTTGCCAGGTATCATATGACAGTTTAGTTTGTTTAACTAAAAATCCTTCTTCCAAGCAAGGAAAAAAATAAATTTCAGGAAGGAAAAATACTATAGGACATGACAAGATCATGTTTTGAACAACTTGAAAGCTGTTCAGCAGAGTGTGGCATCGCCCTAAGGGGGGCAGTTGTACATTCATGATTCAATTGGATGAGTTTAGCATGTTGAACCAACCCCTGTACATCTCTTGGCTACTCAGGCAGATCTCCAGCAAGCAAATGAAATGGCATCATGATATCATCCCTGCAACTTGCCAGATCTACTGACATGGGATCTCAAAGAAATACACCTGGCTAGCACACATCCAATTGCTCACTGAAAATAGCCCAATCGTGAGCCTAAAAACAATGTGACAGCAGCAGCTGGAGGACAAGACAAAGGCATGAAGAAAAGCTGGAGGAAAAAAAAAAATCAAGGAAGAAAAGGAAAATCAAAGCATAAAAAGAAGGGGATGGGGCACAACTTGCTGACAGATAGGTGAACCCTCACAGAAGAGAAAACACGCAAAAGAGATAATAGTATACATAACAATCTTACATAACTTCAGATCTTAAAAAAAACTTTGTTCCTAAGATCCTACTGCATTCAGTGATAAACATGTTTTTATCCATATGCATTATATAAACCTCTGAACATCATATTTGATAAATACTGTAAGTTCACACACAACTTTTCAAAGCTACTTCAGACAGCAGAGATAATGCTTTCTTCTTATAAGATGCTTATGTGCCTACTTTGCAGAGCATTAGAATAAACATCAATGTCAGAGTCTTATTAAACACAAGACAGAGTGCAGATAGTCAAGAATTTTCCAATGAACTGATTTTCTGACAGAGAAGCAGAGATTCACGGAAATCTGAATTTATCCCTGGGAGCATATCAGTTTCTGCAGCTCTTTGGTCAAGAAAGTTTTCTTGACCAGAATTTTTGATCAGCAAGGGAAAATCAGGAGAAGCTCTAGTGAAGAATTAAACAGTATCTGAAGCAGTCCCAAGAATATAGAGTGTTTGGGTCTAAAAGAAAAAAAAATATCACTACGGCACCTATGCTAATCATCCCATAATTATTACCATACATTTACAACTATCTTAGTCCAATCTAAGGAATTTTTAGCATGCTACACTAAGTGGAGGCTAGAAAAAAGAAAGTAGGAGAAAGAAAGGGCATTAGTTTAGGATGCAGGTGATTGAGGACCAAGTTGTCTATCATCCTCAGACTGATCAGGACTTTGCTTTAGGATCACTCTGTCCCCACCTCTTTCAAGCTTAGGGAGGTGCGTGGGTAGCTGGAGACTTCATTAGTTTTGTTCATTGACTAAAGTGTCAACCAAGATGAAATATTATGTGGAGAAGCTATGACAGACAATTCTCCCCTCCCATTTTTTCTCTAATATCAGAAATACTTGGCTATTAGGTGCTATAAAGCATTTCTTTTTATGTTATCATGAATTCCAGAAACTTATTTCCACATCAGTATGGCCATTTGTTACAGAATAATGAGACATTGTTCTGAAACAAAATACAAACACCTAATTGGGCTGTTGAGTGCAAAAATTATTGTGAGGTATGCCTGGGTGCCTGAATACATGCTTTTCAAAATAGAGTTTGAAAAGGTGGTAGGAATTCTGGAGATATTGTCAGGGCACATTAGTCCTGTTCTCGACACTGATGATGCTTGGCAGTGCTGTTGTCGAGTTCCAAAAATACTGCGAAGATGTTTTAACTGGTGTCTGAGTAGCTCTTCAAAATGAATTTGAGCCTTTCCACAAAGTGTGGTGAGTGGGCATTATCCCTGATAGCATATTTCCTTTTTGCAATGTGAGCAGTTTCTGTACAGTTGCCAAAATAAAACCTGCTGAGATGCTGGAAAGAGAAAGATCTTCCTTCCCCTGCAGAAGAACAGCTAACATTTGGTTGGCAACACGAACTGAAAGGTTCACTAATGCCAGGAAAGAGTGCTGCGAGGAATACAGGAAATTCCTCTGTATATCTCCTTTGGCAGCGCAGAGGGATTTTTGCTCTAGCTCCATTTTATTTCTATGTGCTCTTCTTTGTTTGATCAATTAGTTAAGAGGCATAGTTCACAGCTTTGTTTGTTTGTTTGTTTGGTGGCCCTAAGACCATGGATGTTCCCCAACTTTCAGAGAAAAATTTCAATTTATGCTACATAATCTTAAATCAGACTCAGTATCAGGTATTCTGTTGCTCAAAGGGACATATCTGTGGATAATCTAATGTACAACTACAACCTGAAGACTTTAAACACATACCTTTCCCTGCCCTCTTTTGTCGAAACACTATTTGCATTAAAAGCATTCCAACAGCACTCTTTCCACACTGTCTTTGGGCCTTGACATTGGGTAAGCATATGTTCAAATTATTGTCTCTTCTGATTTAGAATAACAACTGGATATTATTTTCTGAAAAGATTAGGGAAAAGTCACTTTTTAATAGTTCCACTAGTATGATAAACATATTACTTTTTCCTGACTATGTATATTCTAGGAACCAAATGCAACTCTGGTAGTTAAATTGGATTCTGTTATAAAAATGCAGTTATAAACTTATAAAAACATATAAAGTTTTAAAACTGCAGGATGTTTCCTGCTGCAGCATGTATGAGGTTAGTGCCTCAACACTATTTTCTGTTTGGTCAAATTCACCTTGGAGCAGTCAGAAACTGGACTACATTACAGGTTTATGTTTGGAGGACAGCTGGTCCTAAGAGAAAGAAATTCACCTACTCTACATATAGTAAGCGCCCTATGTCATACATACCTGCATATGTAGAAAATATCTCAGTGTCTCCTTATTGCTCTTCTGGAAAGCTGCCAGCACTGCCAGTCATTAGCAATGGCAGCAACTTTGTTCTGTAGAAGGCCCAGCCACTAGTGTGTACCACAAGCACTCAAACCTTTCCTGACTTCTCTACAGTAAGTCACATTGTGACTATGAGGATATCCTTTTAAAAAAAAAATAAAACAACCAATTTTTTTTTTTTAATTCTTACTATTTGTTTGGCTCAAGCTCCAGTGACGTGGTAACTGAGATTTCGAAATGCCCCCATGGCATTTTTGTATGACTTGCGCAAAGTACTGTCCATGAAGCTCCAACTATAATTTATAGGAAAGGAGAATTATTGCAAAATTCCTAGAGGGAATATAGATGAGACACATTTTCCAAAACAAAAATATATGTTTACATATTATGCAGTGCATGAACCTGCCCTTCCAGAATCATCCAACCTTCTGCATATGTGCTAAGCAGATGTTTTGCACACACGGAGAAATACACACACAGGGTATTTCCAAGATTTCTGGGATGTATCAGTCTTATTACATATGTGAATCAAATGTACAGTACATATGCGTTCAATAAAAAGAAAGTGATGTCTTCATAGTACATACAGTGTGCATTGTATAATAACATGTACATTAGGAAGAAAAATACACTGATATGTGGATGGAATCCTAGGTGTGTGTGTGCATATGTTTTGAGAAGCAAAGTGTACTGACGTAAAGGAACCTTCCTCATCAGAAAAATAGCAGGTTTTTTCTGCTGTTTCTGCTACAACAGTAGCGATTGTTACTGTTGAATTATTTTTCCAAAAAATAATTGACATATGAAGGTAGAGTAGTATAAAAGCCTCTGTCCCTATTAATGATGTATAGTGAATGTATAGGTGCTTAGAAGTGCTTCCTTTCTTTTAGTGTAGCATCTGTATACATGAGACTACTGGCACAGGGTAAAAGGTCTTAGCTAATATCCGGGAAATAAAGTCAGACTAGCACTCTGGACTCATCCTGGATAAAAAACAAATAAACAAAATTTCTTTAAGGTTCTTCATCCCTTCATCTGAAAAAAAAGGCAGCTCCTGACCATAGCAAAGTTCTGGCCATGTCCTCTTTTTAATTACATACACAGATTCTTCTTCAATGAATTGCAGGAACAATCTCCAGATTAAAGCAGCCTTTTGGACAGAGCACAAGCTTTTTCCTAATATGGGCACAAATCAAATCAAGCATTTCCAATACTTCACAACTGGGCATTACATTTTTTAGGAGATATGTACCCATCTCTCATATCCTGCTCTCTGTATGGAAGATGTCCTAACTATATTGAAAAGGTTGCAATTTATATTCATGATACAGGGGGGTAACCTTTTCACTCATGAGTGGTGTAGTCAT
Organism: Nothocercus julius; assembly: GCA_013398735.1. NCBI lineage: Eukaryota > Metazoa > Chordata > Aves > Tinamiformes > Tinamidae > Nothocercus > Nothocercus julius. The sequence continues at coordinate 1,484,668 of VZSV01000111.1, forward strand.
GTGGGGTGGCTAATGAGAGAACTCCCTACTGAGGGCAGATAAATTTCAAATCTGAATAATTATTAGATACTTTATTGTATTTATAAACCTCCCTCATTTCAAACTGTCCTTTGATTTATAAAGCAGCCTCACTCCTGTAAGCAGTAAGAGCAGCCCTGACCAGTGCCGAAGACTGGTGAATTGGCCGTGTAGGGGCTTCTCTTCCTGGTAGTGAATGGCTGAGAAAAGCAATGAAGAGTGAAAAACAGAACTGTAGGGGAAAAGAGAGGAGAGAGGAGAATGAAAGACAGCTGAGAAGGGATGAGGGAGAGAACATCTGTACCGCACTTCACCGATGATAATCTTTGCACAGTTTATGACACAGAGGCATTGAGAACAGTGAAGTAATCATTTTATTTGCCTGTCATCTGCAGAGAGTATTTCAAATTGCAGGGTAAAATTCTGGCTCCATCAGAGTTGCAAAACTCCTGTTGATTTAAATAGGGACCAAGATTTCTGAACACTGCTGGAGGAGTAGTGGAATGGTGGAATGGCAACTGTGCTATCGCAAAGGGCTTGTCAGGCTTCATCAAGATCTTCAAAGCTTTTTTTAGCTCCATTTCTAGAAACCCAAGAGATAACCTGTCGCTCTTTCAGCTACCCTTAATGCTTCAGATAACACCGATATTTTTTAAATGGCAATTAAAAAGGAAAAAAAAAAAAGCACAGTCACACAGGCACTATCCTTAGTTTGGAATAACTGTCCATAACAAACAGTCCTTACAAACTAAGGCATGAATGAACAAATGTTGGAAGCAATATTTTCCATGTTTCCTTTTTATCTTTCCTCCAGCTTTAATTTCTGCAATAAGCAGCCTTAAAAAAAAATGTGACATATTAAAAAACACCATAAATCTTCAAGCTAGAGCATTTCCTCCTATCCTTACACTGGGAAATGTTGGTCCTGAAGATGGGAAGACTTGTCCCAAAATATTTTGGGGAATATAGGTATGGATCCCACTGAACAAACATTTTTTTTCTGATTAACAAGTGATTCATGGTGAGAAAAGCAGGAGTTGGTGGGTTACAGGGCAACCTATGTAGAGAACCGATCTTACTCCCATGGGGGCTTATTAGAAAAAGTCCATGAGTGTAAGATCATAGGTGATGTCACATTTACAACAGCAAAAAAGAATATTTACATTGGACATAATGTAAGAAAAGGAATCTGAACAAGTGGGAGAACAAGGAAACGAAAGAGGTGAAAAAAAATAAGATAATTTTCCCATAAGCTCTTCCCACATTATAGCTATTATTTTTCTTCATAACTGAAATGCCAAGATGGTAACTACATAGATGAGCATTCAAGATGTTATTTTCGTATCAGCCAGAATTTCTATCTGCTAAACAGCTTTAGGGATCCCTTCCTCACTACTTTCAAAATATGAAGTGCTACCTGCAAGTGACACTGCTCTTCCACCTCACACACAGCAGGTCCTGCTACCACTGTCATAAAGTATTTCGGACAGAGGGTGTCCCAAATTTTCCCAGAGGAAAATTAGCCTAAGATAAAGTAAGCCAAATGACCAAAAAAAAAGAAAAAAAAAAAAGAAAGAAATGATTGCCAAAGGTGCTGTTAGGTAGGGCCCAATTCTATTTGTTGGAGAAAATATAAATCAGATATACCGGGTGTTTGAAATCTTACTTAGTCTAAGCAAATTAGTTGTCCAGAGGTAGATGAGCATAAAAGATCAAAAATGGGATCAAGATGATTTTTGTTTGATAGTTCTATTTTGAACAATTGTGACAATGGCAATAAATTTAGAAATTAGGAGCTTAGTGAATCTAAAACTTTGATGAATTAAGATTATGCATTGTCCAAAAATTGTCATGCGATAATGATACACTTTCATCTTCCTCAATCTGCAGAATATGAAAAAGCCTTCTGGATAAACTAAATCTGAATCACAATAAATGACTTTCATTGTTACAGACCAATTTAATTATCTGACTTATCTTATTGTTTTATAGGCTTATCTTCTGTAGACTTGGAGTCTGGTTTGTAACTTTTTAATATCATCCACTCATTTTTTTGTTTGTGGAAAACGTGTTTGCCTTGGATATGTGTGTTACATAGATGGGGATATTTCTGTTTTGACAGGGGAGCTGTTTTGCTTCAAGAAAGGAAAAAAAAAAAAAAAAAAAAGGATTTTAAATTGAATGAAGATTTACGCATGAAATGTGTTCTTAACAAGTCAACTCTGGCAAAATGAAAATGTTCCCAATCTGTGTCAGCCATTTCCAGTCCAGCTCCATTATGACAGTGAACTTATGCTGGCTTATACAGGCTAAGAATTTGCTTAATTGTGTTTTTATCAAGAGTGTAAGCTTTTTTTTTCTTGTGCATCTGTTTGTTGCTGCAGGGATATCAATCTAGTTTGCAGAGAAAAATCTTTTGATTTTTTTCTTACATATGTTTGGGAAAAATCAGCACTTAGTGCCACTTGAAAGGGTTTTCTGAAAATCCAAAAAGCAGAAAATATTTTATTATGAATCTCAGACAAGTGACATCACCTCTTATTAGTGGCATTTTTTTTTTCTTTTTCTTCTCTTTCCCAAGCAGTCTTACAATCATTGTACTAGACTCTGCCAAAGAGTCTACTTATAATTTGTGGAAGACAAAGCAAAGATCAGAGAACATCAAGAGCATCTCTTTAGTCCTGCTGTGCAGTTAGTTAGATACTAGATACATTCCTCCCGCACATGCATTCAATACTATTCGTTCTTAGATTCAATAACACTAAAATGTTAGATATTGTAGTTATATGATTACAAGGATATTTCATATAGGACACCAGTAATGTGTGAATGGAGGTGGTAGAGGGTGGCAACTTATTTTATATAATCTTTACAGCTAAAATTGTGTATTTATCAAACATATCCGTGTCAGCTGACATTTTTGCAGTCCAGTACAGTAGGCAACACTTTATCTATTATTAAATACGTTATTTTGGTGTGCTATCTTAGCTGCCTAGCATAGCTAACATTAGATTTCCATACTACTACTACACTTCAAATATTCCATATTACTACAATTAAAATTAAACCAATTCTATGATAGTAATGGCAAAGAGTTACATGTGTAGTTACAACAATCTAGACTTAAGATTAGTTGTACAAATTTGACTTGGTACCTTCTGCAGATAGTACTGTCTTTACAAGAACTGAGAACTACTTTTCTCCTATTGAATATCTTACTTCCTGCAATACATAGAGACTATAGTAGAAAGAGTAGGAGAACTTAACGACAAGCAGTTACTATCAATGCTTATAAAAAATACTTGTATTAAGTGTAGTGTTTCTGTTAGGAAAAGAATAAGACCAAAAAATCAAGATCCTGGCTAACATGGCCTTCTTATGCTGAATGACCTTGTGGAAATCACTTAGCTCTGTTGTGCTCTGATTTCCCCATCCTTCAAGTACAGGACTAGAAAAGCTCATTAATATTTTTAAGTACTTGAAGATCCTCATACTAAAGGCACCACAAAAATGAAGAGATTTATTATTCTTTTATAACGTAATGGTTTAGAGTCAAATCCCGTAAGCTGTGCCCATATCATGACTATTACGCCACGACTCTAGCAAAGAGGCAAAAGCTGCTGTGCTAAGAAGGTAAGCAACACAGCTGAACTCCACTCCCTGTCAAATTTGTCAATAAAAAAATTGCCTTTCATTTCCCAAGTCTGGAAGCAAGCCAGCAAAGTTCAGCAAAATCAGTTACTTGTCCACAGAAAACTTACTGTATGGGGATCCTTGCCGAGCTTCGCAGCTACCAAAATGCTCATCAGTCACCGAAGGCAGTAAGCGCTCTAGCTGTGTTGCCAGTAGGCAGCATTGAGAGTCTTTTGTGAAAAGACCTTCAAATCCTTCAAGAAGAGATAGCGCAGATGCAACCCTAAGAGCTAGAATGAACAAAAAACAGATTGTTCTTTTCTGAAGGTCTTCATTTAGCAGAGCTCCTTAGTTTTAATTAGAGCAACATGGGCTTACAC
>VZSV01000111.1:1498009-1511058 GCA_013398735.1 Nothocercus julius
TTTTTCATTCTTGCGTATTTATTTATTCATTCCATTGAAAATATATACAAAAAAGAGTAGGAAAAGTATTTTTTGTCTATTCTTCAGTTCTGTTTTAAAGACGTGAATACTTATACTGATCTGAATATTCACGCTGAAGGAGAAGGCCATTGGCGTGGAGCGAGTGCTACCACAAGTGATCTAACAAATGCCAACCTGCCCGAACCCCACTCAGACTACGCTGAAAACCAGCAAGCTCCGCGGTGGAGAACAGGACGAGGGAGCAAAGGCGGCAGCTACCCTGCCAGAGGGGCGGCGCGAGGCCAGCGGACGCTACCTGCCAGTTTCTAGGCACAAGGCTGCCTATCTGCGTCTTCCTCCAACGAACTGAACATCTTCTGTGCCCTCTGGATCAGACGCTGCGCTTGTACCAACATCCTCCTGGTAACATAAGGATGGTTTTAGCAAATTAAATTCCCTGAGGGTCCTGAGACAGCTCGAGCATCCTGAGAGCTGCTGGGGTTGGCCGGATGAGAAGCCTCTCCGGTGGTGCTGCTTGGGGAACTGTCCTTGTTTGCAGTGACAGCGCAAAGGCTGAGCCCTGTTCAGAGCAGCATACCCGGCTGCTTGTGAGAGGCAGCTCAGGGCCTGGAAACGCCGCTCACTGACAGATCAGCTCTGACAACCGGAGCTCCTTCTCTGATAATGCTCCATGCTTGGCGATGCTGCTGTGCCACATCAACAAGGGAGACAGAGATGAAGATGGTTTCTATTTGTCCCATCAAAGAACTAAGGTATCTGCTCAAGCACCAACACCAGAAAAGCAGCAGGTTATATATTTGACTACTTACATCACTCTCAAGTTAAATACCTGCAGTTAATTGAGGAATACACCTTATCTTTCTATACACAAAAGAGGATCTTTTTTCTTCTTGATTTTAAACAAACTTTACAAGATCATTCAAATACTGCAGAAAACTGTGGTCCCACAGATGAACTTGCTCCAATTTCTGTTTTAATTAAGTTGCTCTAAATCAGCAAGAGTTAACCCGTGCTGACCCCACAGTTTGAGCACTGTCTACAGCTGTTGCATCCCCAACTCAGAAAAGATAAAGAAGAACTGTAAGAGACAGGAAGAACAATCAGGGTGATCAGAAGCATGGAATGTTTCTGTAAAAAGACAAAACAAAGAAACTGGATGTTTTTAGTGAAGAAAAGTGATGGACAAATTATATGGCATGAGGAAAACAGATAGGGTACAGTTATTCACCATTTATATTCACCATACACGTGATCTGCAAGGCACCAAATGAAATTATCAGTAAGCAGGTTTTAAAATAAAAGAAAATCCCTTTTTAAACAAAGCATAAGTCAACTGCAATTCACACAGACACAGGGTAATATAGGTACCTAAAGGAAACATAGTTTTAAAAAATAATTAGACAAATCACTAGATGAAAGCTCCATCAAAGTCATTAAACAGCCTAGATGCTATTTTCAGCTCAAAAAAAGTCCCTAAATCACAGATTTCCAGATACCAAAAGGCCATAAAAATAGAAAGATCAATCTATATTTCACTGTTTCCTTTTCTTCATCCCTAAGCAACCACTGCATGCTACTTCAGTAAGCAATGGGAAAATGGTCTAGATGAATATTTGAAGTGACTGAGTGAGGTGACTATTAGGTAAAGACATTATATCTTATCCTTTCAACATGCAAATTATAAAATTTGCTATGCCATTTTATCCTGTGAGAATTCACAAATGTCTCTAAAAATGTCTCTAGGATTGCTGGAGTTTGGAGGTGGTTTGAAAAGACAGATATTATCATGGATTAGTACAGGCAATATGTTTGGAAATGGCTGTTTATGAAGGAGATGAGGTGATAAAAAATGAAAGCCATGCATTAAACTGAAAGAAGGGAAAAGTGTATTATATCCTTCATGGAGGAGGGACTGGAGTACAGGTTTTTGATCCAGTCATTGTCTCCCTCGAATAGCCATTTTTTCCTTGGCATGGAGAAAGTGGATCTCAGAGCCCAGAGACTGAGGGCAGTTGCAGGTTTGTAAAAAAAGAAAATTGTAGATGAAAATAGGATGAAATTGTCTGCCCTCTTTTAGTAAAAGGCATAACAATAAAGACAACCGACATGCATACATAAGTCTTCAATAACTCATCCACAAGTACTTTCAAAGAAATGAGAAAATAAATCAGTAAGGAAACAGATTTCAATGTCAAGAATTAAAGGGATAATTATAAACAATGTTGAGGACTTTTTTAATTATGAAAAATACCATGACAGTATGCTTTTAAATTATATATAATGGAAAACAAGGTGAGTCACATAATCATACTCCTTTTGACACATAACAATCTTCATCAGCAGTGTTCATCCTGCCCCCATGTCAAGACTGCATAAAGGGGGCAGGCTCCTTCAAGTGTGTGAACATGCATCTAATCTTGTGCTCTGAAAAACCCTTATGCACTCACCCACAAGAATTGCATCTTTTGAAGCCACTTAACTTACTGCAGAACAAGTGCTGGTTAAGATATTATAAAATATTCATTGAATATCTCTCAGTATATTTAAGTAACTAGTTCACAAGACTGAAGACCTCACAGATGGAATATTTATGATAAAACTTAAAATCCCTTCAGAATTTGCTGAACACAACCTGAGAGAGCTGATGCTCAGTGCATTGCTGTTGTGACTAGTTATACACTCTGAATTTATGTAAAGACAGCCAAAATGTAATCACCGGGGCTGAAGCCAGATTACTGACTGTTTGGTTAGAGATTTTTTGTTTGTCTGTTCATTTTTATTGCTAGAACACAGTATAAATACCAATAAACACTCAAGAGACATTTACTTTAGGCTACTGCCTTGAATTACTGTCCATGACTTAGGCTGTGATTCAGAAGTACAAATTTATAATCTGACTTTGGGCTTCCATTATCTTTCCGTTCTTCTAGAGATATATTGTATCCCAAAAACTCAGGAAAAAAAGGGATTTGCCACCACCTTTTGATTTTAAAATGCAAAAAGTTGATTTGTCTAGTACAAGCTGGAAATACAAAAGACACCTTATGCAAAAGTACTTTTAAAAGTGTGTCTCCCTTTTTCAGTTTGTCCCATGATGAGAAATCTAAGAACCCAAAGCATTCATGAAAAATGACCACTACTTCTTTGCAGCATGCACAAGAAATCAGTGGAATGTAACAGGAAGGTGTAAGGAGCCACATTATATATGTCAGCAACATTTTTACAATGCAAAACAAGAAGGATAATAATGCTATATTTTTTAGGATACAAGCCAACTGGCAGTTGGGGAGCAAAAGCAGTATTCTTTTTTCTCTCTTTTCTGATATCCTAATATTACAGGACTAGCATTGTGGTAGATACATCCCCCCAGAAAAGACAATCAATAGCATTGCCCTCGTATGGGGAAACAAAGGGCAAATATAATTTCTTCTTGAAAAAAATATTTCTAAAAAGATTTTTTATTAAAGGCAGATTTTGGTTTATTCAGACCTGTATCAGTGTCTGAGGAAGTTTGAAAACTGAAAAGAGGAGAAACTGTCAATAAGATGAAATATTTAAGGAAATGGGTGTCAGGAGGGACACTGCCAAGGGACTCTGGAAAATGATTCTGCTAAAAAGAAATTCCAGCAGTACTTGCTAACTGGATCGTAGCTTAAATGCATTGCCCAAAATTGATCAGAAACAAACACCTTTATAACACAGTAAACATCTCACTGCTGGCAAGGGAGACACATTCAGATAACTGAAGGGACCCAAAAGCTTCCCGGAGATCTCAACAGATGCTTGAGCTTGGTGTTACAATTAAAAGTGCAGGGTTCAGGGTTCATCCGAAACATGAAAAGCTGTTATCTAGAAAAAAAAAAAAAAAAAAAGTGACCATCCTCAACAAACTCTGATTCCTGGTGCTTGAAATACAAAATTGAACACAGGATTTTACTTTAATGGGTCATATATGTCATAGTCCTTTTTAAAGTCTAAACCCTGATTCGGTTTCTCCCCACTTCTGGAATCTGCTTGACATGCATGTTCCTCACCTTCTCTTCTCCATCCCTCCCCCTGCTCCAAGTGCACTTTCCCCAGAGTGGTGGGATTCCAAAGACAGCAATCAAACTGGCAGGTGAGTCAGATTTGCTTATTGTATTGCACTCACATATGTAAAAGAAATGATGCCATTTCTGTTCTCATTATTTATTGATGTCAAGAGGTGTAATTTAAAATTCTGCTCTTTAATTTTTTTTTCATGACAGTCAGAGCTTTTTTTTTTTTTCCATAGAGCTTACAAAACCTTCTGAACACTAAGCAATTGTATTTTCTCATCTTACAGCTATTTAGAGAACTCATTTTAGCTTTATGTTCTAACACTTATTTCTATCTTTTTGATATGAAAAAGTAAAGATATATTATGACCTACTACACTTACCAGAATTACTAGGGTGCATTCTAGGGTAGAACCATATTGTCTAAATTTGGGAACAAATTATTTAAAACCTTTTGTGGCAGTGACAGTGGTTTTTATTTTAAGTATTAGGCTGACATAATTTTTAACAGTGTTTAAATAATTTAAGATCCCAAATAGTACTCTCAAAATCATTTAGAGGTTAGTCCTACCAGGAGATTTAAGTACTGCAATAGAGATTTAGCTCAGTCAGTATCTCTTGACATAAAAAAATCCCAAAATTAAGATAAATGCACCTTTGGCTTTCTTAACCACTTATTATTTGAGATATAAAGCAACTTATGGAAAATATTATGGTTATTGAAGAGTATGAAGTCTAAAAGATTGTGACATTAATTTCACCAGAACATAGAAAATACTGAGATATTTTTTATTTTAGAGAATGGCCAGTTTCAAAACCTTCAGAAAAAGTAGAATAACTCATTTTATATACCCATGAAATAATCTATATCCATTCTCTGTGCCCTAATGTCTTCTTTTAGGTATGACCCTAAACCCAAAAGAACGCAGTTTTATTACCTTCCAAAATGGTCATCTATAGCTATTTCTGAGCATTTCGGTAGCCCTATAACATCCAAACTCTTTTCAGATTCCCTCTCAATTTGTGGTCTCAAGGACCGTGACTGCAGTCACAATTAAGCATTGATATTTTTAATTAGATGATTTTTTTATCTTATTGAATAATCCTATGTTCTCAAGTTATGCAATAGGCAACTGAAGGTCTTCCATTATCTTAATTTGCTACTTTTAAAATTTTATCATTTTCTTCTTCATTTAGTTTCTGAAATTATAAGTCCTCTTTCTGCCTCTGTAATGTATTTTAAACTCTTTTAGTATGCTTCTCTTCCTAATTATTTCCTTCATCTTTCACTGAATGTCTTGAGCTTATGCAATATCCTTTTTGAGAAAGGGAGACCCTTATTTCTGAAGAAAACCTAATTTCATAGTCAAGGCCCTTCACATTCTTTTATACTGGCTGTCATACTATCTGTATGATTCTGAACACCATTACTTTATTTAGGAGTTTTTCAAGACAAGCAAAATTGTTCCTTGGACAATTACTTGCAGTTGTGCTTTCTCATTACTCACATTCCCTTTTGTTAATTTGCTTATTGCATAATATAAGACCTCTGTATGTGCTGCACTTTCAACATACCATAAGTTTAAGCTCCATCTTTATTTTGGCTAATATTGATCCATGATGTTACATGTTTTTCATATCATAATTACTTAATTTCTCTAAGAGGCTTCTGTATATGACCTCTCTCAGATGTCTTTGCAAATCCAACTAAATTATATCTACTCATTTCTCTCCTTAAAAGACTTTACTGAAATGTCTGAACAGGTTAAGTAAGAAGAGTACATTTTTTCTTTACAAAGAAAAGGTATGCTCTTAAAACCCTATCAAAGGTGTTTTGTCCTTCCATGGCTCTTACTCCATGTTAATGCCTATTCATATTTGAAGGAAAACATTTAATCTCTCAGTTTCAAGAATCAAATAAAGAAGGGAATGGAGAATAGAGAATGAAGCACTTCTCTACTCAGGTTTTCATTTTTTGACTAGCTCAGGGCATGTATCATATGTTGAAGTCTGAGCAAACCCTCTGACTGTGGAAGTACCCAATTAGAACTGACAAAAGGAAGACCTATCCACAATAACCAGGATGTGTAGCCTCAGAGATCTGGCATGTCTTACTGCGGAGCATCCAAAGTGGTTTTGATTTAAGTGCTTTAAGCAGAAGATTCTTTGGTCTTTGAGCTCCAGCCTGGAGGGACTAGCTTAATGGGAAACAGGAAAATTCTAATGGAACAAGGAACCACCACAGTGCCACTGCATTTTCTTCATTTTAAGATGTCCCTAATACTGAACACTGAATCCAGTGATCATTTTACAACTCAGGAGTATAGGAATATAGAAATATGTCTGATTTCCTTCAAAATAATTTGAGGAAACTTCTGTGGCTTAATAAGGAGCATTATTTTTTAACAAATCTGCTAGGTTTTCTTGATTATTGACAAATAACATAACTTGAGAAGTGATATGATCAGAGGATGCTCAGATAAGAACACCAGTGGGACTGTCATTTTAAGACTTTGTATGAAATATCTAGAACAAGAAAAAGAATAAAGATCCATTCCACTACTTTCCTTCAGTCCTATGACTGTAGGACTGCTCTGTAGCTGATACAAATACTATTTGAGTATTTCAGAGCAGCTAATGCTGACATTGGAGAACAGGGCAGGAAGAGAACATACAGGTATCCTACAGACATTTTGCTTTACGAATAATGAGGATCATGATAATAATTAATAATTATTCTGTGGCATTGGAGAAATCTATTAATTTGTAATATCCTGTTTTAAAAGTCCCAGTATTTTATTTCTGCTTATTGCTAACTACGAAGTAGAATGTTAATGGAAATGTGGCCAAATTATATTTTAATAATAACTGTAATCACATGCAGTCTTATATAGCTAACCCTTAATTACAGTAACTGATGATGTAGAAAACTGGTTTCAGTCAGACAAGTTTTTGAAAATTTAAGTTTTTGTGGAAAAATTATATGCCAGTATAAAAGCAGGACTTCCAAACCTTGAAAAAAAAGAACAGCTGCCACAGATTTGATGCTGAATAAAAATGGAAATCTGTGCAATTTTGAGACGGTTGGAGTAATTGAACTAATGCAAGAGGCAAGTCAAGTAATGCATGACTGAAATAAAAAGAAGGGAAAATTATTACATTTACAGAGGTACACAATCTAATAATCAAATAACCAGCAAATCTTATTGCATGACTTAAGTAGCAGTAGTTAAATTGAATGTGAGTTTTTGAAAATTTTACACAAGTAATTTGGTCAGTTGATTTCCTATTCAAATTCACTTTAGATGAGAGCTTCAAAAGCCTACACACAAACAGAGATCAGGATGTGAATGTTCCTGTCCTCTCCGTTCCTCTTTGTCTTGTCTATTCTGAGAACTCATCATCTTTGCAAAGACACAATTATCTTCACTGAAATGTTTAAGCACAGAATCAAACCCATTTATGTTTACTTTTGTAATCCATTGAAGCTTACTTAGACAACATCTCAAATTTTGTCCTCACAGCAGGACTGTTAAAAATTAAAGATACTTTTCTTGCAGAATTGGCATATACCTTGCAAAACTCTGCTATATAAACACAACAATAAGATTTTAGGGTCTGTGTTTATTCAAGCTGCCCTGACAACTTTCATCTCTTTGGTATCAAACTGGCTATGTCTTGTTTCTGAAGCAGCATAGCTGGGAGCGTTTGCCAATGGTTATAACAACACATGGCTCATTGTATCTGATGTTATTGATTAAAGGTCATGCATTAAAGCTCATAAAGAAACAGGAAGGCAAGCATGTCAGCAAAGAACTGAAGAATCAGAAAAACAAATGTACTGATGACCTTGTAATTAAAATTTAAGCATAGGACAAAAAAGTCAGGATGGATGGAAATTTTTTAACAGTGGCATCTTCACAAAGTAGTAATTTGTGTAAGTCACTAAAAAACATGTGTGAGGTTTTAATTTTCCTGCTCCCCTCACTCACAATGTCTCATTTTGAGGCAGCTCTTTATTTTTACCCTCAAAGATCATGCTGAAATAAACTGCCAAACATCCCTTACACCTCCATGCCATCTAATTATAGCCTGTACCACTCGAGAATGCTGACAGTGCTGAGCTATTGACTCTTGACACTCTCTAAAGCACTTAATTATCTTTTCACACAAGCCCCTTTCAGACCTGTCAACTTCTTTGTATTGTTTATGAAAAAAGTTGCATATTAAGATAGTAGGACTATACACCTGGAGTCAAACTTGCACATATATATACATGGACCATTAAAGGGAGAGTTTGATAAATGACAAGAGAAGAGCTTAAAAGAATTTGACTTGATGATGATAAGAACTCAAGAAAGTAAAAGGAGAAAAGTTTGGCCCTTTATGCAGGTTCTTGGGACTAATGGAAAGAATTTGAAGATTAATTTTATCTGTATTAAAATAAATAAAAATATCCCAACAAAGTGTCTTACTATTCTCTCCCACTAAGATACAGACTTAGAATCTTGTCTTTTTCTAAGGAAAAATGCTTTTACAGCAACCTCAACAAAACGGAAAAATAAAAAAAAAAAAAAGGAGATAACTTGTGTTCCTTAGCACCTACCACGTATTACAGAAGGCAGAAGAAAGATTATTTCAATGAATCAAATACTTGTGATTAATATGTTCCAAACAATCTAAGTATTTTTAAGAATATTAGAAATTATAATATTAGAATATCAAGAATATTAGAAATTTTCTAATTAGAAATTAGAAATAAACCAGATGCAGTTACCCCAAAGAGTAAGTATCAAAACTGATGTCTAAACACATGTGAAATACTAATTGTATCCATAAATTATGGCTACCTAAATAATATTTAAACTGTAAAACCTTTTAACTTCTGGTACTTGAAATCTAGATACATGATGAACAGATTCTGCAACACTGATGATATTTTGAAAAATTTTCAAGATTTAAACTCATGCATTTGGTTTAACATGTTTCTACATAAATATGTGGAACTGGCTTTAAGTATATATTGCCTTTTATAGTATGATACCTGCAAAGGTATCAACATTTTCCAAATACGCTTGGAGGTAAGAGGGCAACAAGATTGTTCTGCATTAGTGAAGGGACTAGATATGTGTGCACATAATAGCTGGGTCAAGATCATTAAGATTTTGGAGAAGCAACATTAAACTGTGGTCCAGAACAGGAAAAGGAGGCAGAAATTAGCTGAAAATATTTGTTTGTTTTTTTGTTTGTATGTTTGCTTTCATTTTAATAAGAATTTATTACTGAAAATCTGTATGTATCTAGCCTTCCTTCTATTAATTAAATACACTTGAAAATCAAGCTGTATCAAATCAAATGGAGCTATTAACTTTAAATACTGATTCCCAAAAAAGGAGGAAAAACAGCAAACCTGAAATATAAACGGAACTATTTCTAAGCCACATCTTTATCAAAGTACTTCATGCTCCTCAATTTATATGCATTGACCATTAGGTAACAGATAGCTAAGGATATGGAAAGCAATTTTATTAAGGCACCTTGATCATGGAGTAAAATGATATATGATGTCCACAGCTCAAGCATTAATTACAGCTTTTGTGCTTTTACAGTTATTTTAATTTTGTTTCTATTTCATGACTAAATGGAGTCTTGCATTCTCCTTAAAGATGTTCCATCTCTTCTTCATATAGCTGCCTCATTTTTGTTCCTAAACTCTCAGTGAAGCTTTCTGTCTTTCCAGCCTACTTTTCCCTCACTTTTTCTGCAATCACGTCTTAAACTGCTTTGGTGACTTGGAAGGCTGCTTCTCTCGCTTCTCTAATGATTGCTCCTCTGCACTGTTTCAGATCTTTACTCTACTGCTCCAGTGACTTTTTCCCTTTAGTGTCACTTCTGCGGCTTTACCTTTTTCTCCAGCATCAGCGATTACCCGATACCTGTGCGGTAGCACACCACTGAACTATGAGATTTGCTTTACCTGGCTTGTCAGGTGGTGAGGGATATTTTGTCAATCAGAGAATCTGAATTTCGGGATGCTCTGGATCACACTGGGAGAATAACAAATGGTAGCCTGTACAGGGCATGGATATGTGTATTATAAAGGATGGCCATGAGCACTGTTTTTTTCAAATCCATATATCATTCAGCTGAAACCTATTTATTTGCTCAAGTATATTAGAAATTAAGAGGGAGAAAAGGGTGGGGAAGACAGAGGCCAATGTTACAAAAGGGCAGGGGGTTGTTTATAAAAGTTTCTTTATAATGTAATTATATGGTTCTTAGAGGTCCTTATAACTAAATTATAAGATATCATTTATTCGTATTCTAGCCAGAAAAAAAAAAAAAAAAGTGCTTAATTTTGTTTTGTGGTTCTCCATGCATTCAACTAGGCTCTGTATATCATAATTCAATTATAAGCAAGAACCACAGAATTACATATTACAAACATTTGTTTTAGAGGGTTATACATTCTCCATAAATATTTACAGAGGGTCAAACTTAGAACATTCTATTTTTTTTTTTTTAATAATTGCTCAGTAAACTCAGTATGCATGTGAGACTCAAGAAAAAAAGAAATTGGTGACCTCTTTTTCCTATATTTTGAAAAGACATTCACAGTATTTCCCCATCATAATTAAATTATCCCCTTTTTACTCTTCCATGCTCCGTAAGTCCCTCTAATCCTTTTCATAGAGTGAGCTGAAACAGTAGTTAGTCACAATTTTCTTCGTCTTTGAGAGAGGAGCAGATTGCATTTGAGGCTATTCTAGTTCTTAGTAGCCCAAATTAGACTTCTAATTCTTTTCCTAAAAAACAAAAGGTTCCTTTCAACTACTTTTCACATAAAATTTGTTGATTTTGTTCTTGTGACCATTTCAAAACAAAAACTGCAAATGTAAAATGTTCCACAAGCCTCAAAGGCTCACTGAAGTATTAAAGCTATTTCACAAGAATTCTTACTATGCATTTAAGAAAATGAAGGCAGAGGACACAAATTCTTACTAGCTTTTCTAATGCATAAAGAAAAATATGTTCTTAAGTATGCAAATCCTGTCCTGTGCTATGTGGCAGAAATGAGAAAGAAGGTGAAGAATACAGAAAAAAAGAATGAAGATTGTTTATGTGTTTTTGCAGGTTGAAATACAGTATTATATCAGTACAGTAACAGCATATCATCTTCATCATGGTTCTTACAGGTCCTTATGATTAAATTATAAGATATCTCTTATTTGTATTCCATCTGGGAAAAAAAAAAAAAAAAAAGTGCCAGATTTTGTTTTATGGTTCTTCATACATTCACTAGGCTCTGTATATCATAATTCAATTATAAACAAGATCTTGTTTTTGTCTAAGATTTGAGACGATGACTTTCTCATTCATTTCTAAGAATAAGATAGCCTAAACATTACAGAAGAAGCAAATGGAAAAGGACTCCCTTATTTTCATGTCCAATTGAGACTTAACCAAACCCTCACAAGGAAACACTCCTCTACCATGCAGTGGGCTACAGGCAGCACTACACCCTAAAACACGTTTACTCTCACTGTCTGCATTCTCAGTCTACAGCTGCAGCCCATCTGGTGAAGGAGGAGGAACACTGTTTTTTCAGTCTTAAAACATCTGTCTGATACGTACATCAGAAGATGTTCAGCTTTTCCATAGAGTGGAACACACTCCATGATGGCCATTTCTTTCTGCCTGCCATCCTCTGGTAGCCTGCTCCTGCTCCAGAAAACATGTTAATTAACGTGGAAAGAATTAAAAGAATGGCAGAAAATATACGCATTCAGAAATAATTGGCTTGCAGTAAGAAACTAGAGTAGCTCAATTAGTTTAACTTCACCATAAACAGAATTGATTTGATCAAGTGCTAAGTAAATATCAGGAAGAAAAAAAAGCCTTCATTTTTGAGTTTAACTGCCAAAGACAACAGCAGGGGGAGATTGGAAGTTAAAACTACGATAGAGTTAGCATTTTTACAGTATAGGTAACCAGCAGAACATTTTATATTTTTTTTCAGCTGATATCTTTATATCAAGCTTTGATACCTTTTGTAAAAGACATGTCCTGGTCCAACAGGAAATTACAAACTTGAAGCAGAAACCACTTGAGAAAATTCTACAGTTTATCTTCATAGAATCTTCTGACCTTGAACTCTATTACTTTACTTGCCATCGACTTCCCCTAACTATGTTATGCTGCTATGCTCAGGACATCTGAACCATATCTGTTATGGAACGATAATATTAGCATGAATTATGTATGCTCTGATATATCTGTGAGGAAAAGGAAAGGAGCTAGCAGATCTCAAGCAAGTACCTTGGAGGGCTTAAGCAGGATGCACTCAGGTCCTTGTACAGTTCACCTCATACTCAGCATTGTTAATGCTCAGAGGCCCTCAGCAGTACCTTGAGTATATCAAATCACAAACAGAAAACAAATGTTATAAGAAATTTTCAATTTCCCAAATTAGGTTCCCTTTGACCAATGACAATGAGGACCTATTTTCACATAAACTTGAACCTGGACAACTTAAAGTGCAGTTTCATCTTTTAACAGGAAAAAAAAAAAAAAAAAAAAAGAAAAAAGATAACATTCTCAACATCCCTGCATGAACAATAACTCCGTATAGTCCTCTGATGTATTTTATTGCATTTCTCTTTCTTGTATAACATTTTTACTTTGATTTCCTTAAGCATTAAAAACAGTCCAAGAAAAATAAATAAAGATGAATTCTAAGAGAAAGAAGACGAAGACCAGACTCAAAGCATGGCCTTGGTTTGTGGTTTAATGTTCTTTTATAGAGGATAATTGTCTATTTCATCTGGGGTCTGTTCCTTTTATGTTATATTTAAATTAATTACATATGGAAATACTTGTACTCTGAGAGACAATTTTGATTTTTGTAGAGCAAATCTTAATAGAAAAGACATATTAGGGCAGACAAGGGGATAAGTTATTTCAGCTTTTCCTCATTTTCTAGTCTCAATA
>VZSV01000111.1:1521648-1532518 GCA_013398735.1 Nothocercus julius
AATATTTATTCTCATTCATACTGAGGAAGGACTGCAGTGCCCCTACCCCTGGGCTGGCACCCCTTGCAACTAGTTTACTCTGACAAAGAAACCAAGCGAACACTCCCTAAACCAGACAAAAGCTTTAAAAACAACTTCTGACTCCTGTCTTCCTTGACCGGGGGACTTTGGAAGGTGTGTGATGGCAGGTACTGTTCTCATATACGTGTGTATGTGCACAGAAATATGCAGAAAGGAGAATCTAGGGAAAAGTCTCCAAGTTCATCAAGGAGAGCCTCTTGCATGATAGTCTCCGATAAATCAGGAAGATTGATGCTGTTATATTGGTCAGCATGTAAAATAACATGTCATCAGGACAGAACGTGATGTGCACAATATCAGTGTAAGTTGAAATTCATAGCACTTTAACACCTGTTTCCATAGCTACAGTGTAATCCAGACATCTGAGAGGCTAGCCTGCCTTTGCCAGACCTGTCATTTCAGGGAAATAAATTAAGAAAGCTGATGGCAAGGCCTGGATTATACAATTTCTTTAAAGTATAGCAACCAGTCTTGAAATCTAACCAGGAATGAACATCGTTCAGACGAAATGGATAAAATCCATTTCCTGTAACCTTTGTAAGAAAATTTGAATATAGCCTCCTTCATATCTTTTTTTTTTTTTTTTTTCCCTCCCGCAAGAAATATCATATGTTACACCTGGCAGTTATATCTGCAGGACCATATTTCTTGATTTTTGAGAGGTTATATTCTAAGTATTCTTAAGTGAAGTTTTGAAAAAAAAAAAATAAACAGATGGAAAAATGAGAGGGAGCAGGGGTAGAAAAGAGATGCAGTTAAGTGAATGCTAAAGGGCAAAGCTTCAGTGCCAGACAGTTATTTGCATATGTACAATATGTTTCTGTCTAGAGGCATATTTTCTCAAAGTCTGTGTGTATATTTCTATGACTCTATATTTATCTGTATCACTGGCAACATATGTATGGCTATGAATAGAGTTGGGGTGTTTGCTGAATGATTTATGATGCTGCTTTTTTTTTTTTTTTTCTTAAATATGTGCCAGTATTGAAGAATGATCTTGTGCAGGTAGGGAAATTAAAAGGAAATACAGGCATAATTTCTCAAATAGAAAATATCAGAATTCACAGAGGAAGCAGCTATATACATACTGGCACTTGGAGGGTATATGTATATAATGGCTATACATGCATGTTTTCCAGACTAGTTCATTTGTTAAGTGTTTAACAAGGGGATAGAATCTGTCCTGATATTTGCAGAACTGAGGAACAAGGCTACACTCTGCAAAGATGAATCTCTGCTAGTCAGATACGGTTGACAGAAGAGATCAGAGGTTCTGCTAAAAATTATGTCTTGCACCTAGTAGTCTGTGACATTAAAAAGAAGGAGGAGAAAGATATGTAAGGGTCTCATATTTAGTAACGGTTCCCTTGAAAAATCATGGAGGGATTATATATGTGTATATATATGTATATATATATACACACACACATATATACACACATATATGTATATACATAAATATATGTTTATAAATATATATATGTGTATATATATATATTTTTATGTATATATATATGTGTGTGTGTGTGTGTGTGTGTATATATGTATATAAAACTTATCCTGGTCCTACAAGGGCCATATTAGTAACATGCTTAGGAAATGGCTATAACAACTGTCTACAGTGGAGGGTAGGAAATGTGTTCCTTGATTGTTAAATTCTTTTTATCCAAGTAATTCATAGGACCAAATCACAATTGCTTAACCTGTAACAACGACTAAAATAGACTGGACTACTTTGTATAGACTTAGGTGAACAAAGTCTTGTTTCTATTTTTTTAAAAGCAACATATTTGCTTGTCTTTGCTCTTACAAATAAATCATTGTCCTTATATTGGCATCAGTTATAGCAATGCCATATTTGCCTTCTTATAAAGGATCTTATTGTGGAATCCTTTGGTAATGAACTGAGAAAATATAACTCTAGCTAATATGTAGCTTAAATAGTTGCAGGAAGTGGCCAGATAATATCACTGCGTCTGTGCCTCAGCGTAGTGGTGGTGTTTTTCCATAGAGATAGGTATAACGAGGCATAATACATTGACATTGACCTGTCAGATCACTACAGTTTGCCAGGTCAGTGATCCATATGGTAAAGAATCGCAGTATAAGCCTTGACCCAATAAGCTGAAAAGTCTTACTAGGAGATGTTACGGACTTTCGAATGAATAATAAAATGGGTACTTCGCAGGTCCTGTGTAGTTAATAATTCAGTATTCTGAAAGGTCTCTCAAGATATTGCTAAAAAGTAATAAGTAAATAACAGATTTTTTATACTTCTCATTACTTCTGCAGTTTTAAAGGTGTGAGGTATTTTTTTTACATTTCTTGCAAAGTTTCCAAACAAAATACATCTATAAAAAGATAACCACACTCATTGGCTTTCATAGCATTTCACAATTTATTGAGAAAGGGAAAAGCTAATCAAATCTGTTTGTTAAATATATGATTTGGAGTATTCTTACCCCTACATCCCTTCAGAAAGGCTTAATTATGACTCGTATTGCGTTGCTAAATATATATTCTAGACTTTAGCTTGAGACTCATGACTTTACCAGGCTTAGATCTGCACTCCTGACTGTCTCACATTTGAATCCTAGCTAATCTTAGGCCAATCTTAGTTCAAGCAGTAGGTACTGTAACTCTAGATAGCTAATAAGAGTTACCATCACTTCTTGAGATACTGGATGAAACCATGCGTTTTGGTAGAAAGAAATGGAAGTAAGTGTAACAGTTTGGGAAGTTCCAATGGCACTCTTTTGTTGATAAAAAATCAGTATAGTTTAGAAGGTGATACTAGTCCAGTACTTCAGATGACATGATTTATTGCTCAGTAATGTGCTAAGGAAGGATTCAGTAGGAATCAGGCAAAGATAAAGTCCTGAAGTTGCTGAAAAAGAAAACTACTTATTTCACTTGCCTTTGAATCAAAATATTGCATCTGTTTTTCCCTTTGTCCAGGAAATCTATACCATAAGATAATGAATTTGTGGGACTAGGATGAGGGACAAGTTTTATGACAAGATAGTGAAGAAAAAGAAAATGGGAAGCATTTCAATCCACTCTAGTTAACAAAAAGAAATTTTGAAAATTTTGAATTGAGAATATTTAATCATGTAATAATTAAAAACATGGAGATAAGGAATATTCTGTGCAATTTACCTCCCCATATTCTGATAGCTAAAAGGGTAACTACTTATCAGAAAAGATTTGAGAAATTCATGGTCTAAGTTCAACATAGATATCAAATGTAGCAGCCAGGAAATCTGTAAGCCAGAATCATCTGCTCCCATGAAAATACTCTTCCCTGAGTATGTCCGACAAGCTACAGACAGAGATGGACTGCTGGGCTGGGTGTAGCTTTGATCTGCGCCATCCTCACCTTGTAACTCCTGCTCCTGTGACATTTTATGGCTACCTGCTCTGTTCTGAATCTGAGCACTCTTGCAGCAAAAGCAGTCTGAGTGTACGAATGTATGCATGTGCAAGTGTGGAGAGAATGACGAAACAGGAAAGCCTTTCAACGTAACTGGGAAGGAGGATGGATATTTATTGCAAACTCAGCTCCTAATGCATTGTTAGTCCTTACAGTTTGTTAGGCTCAATAGTCCATTGTAAACATTTCTATTTTAATCCTTGGTCAACAGTGAAGGGGCCAGGATTTTAATAACTCTCAAAAAGAAATGACTTTTTAAAACTTGTATCTTTGCTATAGTGATCGGGAAAAAGCCTAATTTTTGTGTTAACAATATGGGTAATTTCATAGCAAAGAGGAAAAAAAGGTGGAAACAAATGGAACTGATAGGCTACTGCATACTACCATTCCAGGCCTAACTCTCAAAGGAATCATTATGAAAATTAAATAAACCAAAAAGTGCTTTGAATTTCCATAGTAAAGGCAATACTGAGAATAAAGAATTGTACAGAATTAACATCACTGTTTCCACAAGATTCTGATTAGATGCTCTCCCTTAAATGCCATAGGTACAAATGTGAAAGTACCATGCCTTTTTTTGTTTGTTTGTTTATTCTGGAATACCTGTTAGTTTAATCACATTTTAGCTTGGTCATATGAAATCCTGTCTTGAAAAAGAACAGAAATAATAAATTAAGAGGTAAAAAATAAACTACTCAAGCATTTAATTAGAAGAGTTGGTTCCTATATTCTGAGAGATGCTAATGAATTGATAGATCCTTTTTAAGGAAAAGACAAAAACAGAAACCTCTAGTTAATGCTGTTAGATTGCACAGTCTATGTTTAAAAGTTTTTTTTTTTTTTTTTATGTTTATAAAACTAACAAGTAGAAGTTTAGGAATATTTGTAAGAAAATGTACAAATCTACGGTTTCACACTAAATACAACACAGGTAATCTTTTAAGACACATAATTTGGAAAAAGAAAATCTCTTTAGTATTTCTTTCAGTATGTAAGTACCTAACATGATTCATCTTAATTCTTAGGTTTGCAGGAGATTTCCTAATATCAGAATCATCATCTCCCAATCCTTTAATACACTTCCAAGTTGGAAGCTTTTCAGGAAACTCTGTAGTTACAGAAAGGCATTTGCCTAGGAGTGGAGAGTAGCTGAAGACTATTAAAAATCTGGCACAGTTTTCTCCTGTTTTATGCATAAATGCTCAAACTGAATTAAAAAAGATGCTGACTGACTTGCCACTTCCACTCTGAAGGGTATCCTGAAGATATCCCCAATCTCACAGCTCTAGCATTAACTCTCAGACATAGTAAAATGCATAAGCACAACAAATATCTTAACTCTTTAATATCTGAGTCATGATATTTGGCTTCCTATCTGTATAGGCTTTTCTTAGAGATCATCTGAGGTTTTAGCAGTAGTTGCCACCATTAACAAAGCTGGCAAGTTTTGGTTCCTTCTAATGGCTCTACATCACCAAGATGCAGATTATCTCCCTCCCAGCACCATTCCAGACTGAGTGGCAGCAGGCTGCATGTCACCACTTCTTCTCAGGCTTGTCTGTTTATAAGCACTTTTCTGCTAGTTCTCAGAAGGGACAAAACTACGTTAAAAAAGAGGAAATGCAAGCCAAATCACAGCTTGTCCAAACCTGCGGCCAAAGATGTTTGGCAGTGCCTGCCAGCGCAGTGTTGCCATCAGCCAGGGTGTTGAAGGACTTTGCTTAGCAGAAGCGATGTCCACGGGCAGGGCTTTGCAACACAATTTTCCTCGCCTGCCCAGCAAGATGGAGGCATGCCCAGCCTTCCCCTGGACCAGGAGCAGATGGCAGTGGGAAAAAGACAGAGCTTTGGCCACCTACAGCTGCAGACAGCAATTCTCTAATACCTACACTCACATGCAGGCCCTGTTCTCAGGTCTCAGAACTTACTGAAGTACTCAGAAATTCTGCTGTTCCATTTTATCTTCCTTTTTAATTACCTCCCATTTCTAATTTTCTTTTGTCTTCTTGATTCTGTGAATAAAGAGAAGGCATAAGAGAAGAAAGAATTTGCAAGGACAGGAGACTATATGAGGCTCTTTCCTCTCACCTACCCAGATTCAGGTGGTGCAAAAGAATGGCATGCAGCAAAGACTGGAGTTAGGCCTGGCTCTGTAATCCAATCGCCCCGAGTCAAAATGTGCCAGAGGCGACATTTGCTGACAGGATTTAAAATCAAAGGCCCCTCTCTCTAACACAGCTGGCCAGAGGCCAGGGCTGAAGCAGGGCCGGTGCTGCAAAGACGGCAGCAGCTCTTGCCGCCCCGAGCTGGAGCATGTCAGGCAGCAGCTGCCAATAGGGCTCAGGGTTGCTGTTACCCTTCCCAGTTTTGGCGACTGGAGCTTTTGGAAGAGAAGTATAAGGTTTGGAAGTACTGAGAATGTATTTTTTAACATAAGGATCTCTAAATATTTCTGAACATTTATAAAACCTTCACTCCCTTCTGGTGTCAAAAATAGATAGTCTGAGTCCCACCAGCTGAGATGAGACCCACCAATAGTCTGGCCCTCCATCTGAAAGCGTAGTGTTCCCCACAGAGAGCTAAAGCTTGAAGCAAACCTGACTAAATCAAAAAAATGCCTTTTGTCTATCTATGCCAAGCTCAATAGTCAGGCCACCAGAAGGGTTCATTGCAATACTGTGCAAGTAGACTTCGGTCTACGGGTTCAAATCTAATGTTCACCTATTTTTCTCTAGAATGAGAAGTCATCTGAGGTTGCCCAAAGCTGATATGAGTGACTAAAACACTTAACAGTTCTTCTATTGGTTGAGACAGGTAAATGTAATAATTTAGTGCTGCTATCCCAGAGGTCTCCTAACTCAGCTTTAGTTTCACTTGGGTATTCATTTGGAAACAGGACTAAGGGGAACATAGCTATTTGAGTGAACTTGTGGCTTATAGCCCTTGCTGCAATTTGGTGGAGTTTGTGTGTACTTTCTATGCATTTATTAAAAAGCAGATAGAGAACTGAACAAATACAGGTTTAAACTAACTATAGAATGAAAAGTCACAATTAGAAATTGAATCAATAAATCAAAACATTCAAAGTATTTAGATAAGCAAATTGAAATTAACAGCCATGACGTGATACTAAGACTACTTTGCATAATTTTATATTAAATCTAATGATAAGAGAGTTGGAGCCTTAAACTGAAAGGAAAGCCGGTGCGTTGACCCAGTAAGGTAAAGCAAATGTTGCTTTAGGACCTACTTAATCATTCTGCATATTATGTCTTACTTGAAGAATCTGCCCGGTGAACATCCCTTGATCCATATCATGGAAGCAATCCAAGCACTTTTGGCAGCTCTGGTTTGCCACTTTCTGTCATTCACACACTTTCAGTGTGTGAAACACCCAAGCCCAGGATCAAAGCAAAAGCAGCAGATTAAGAGCATCTTTAGACACAAAAAAACTTTTGTTTTCAGATTTGTTATCTGAAGTCAGTAGAAGGTCTTTTCAGGTCTGAAAATGAAGTGTTGTCATTTGTCAAAAGGATCATAGTTACTCACTTTTTTCCTCCATGTGGTCTGATCAGAAAAGCAAGGACTATACAGCATAAATACTATGTGCTAGTTGTGACAAAGGAGAATTGTTTTTCTTCTGTATCTTTTCTTGCTCTTTGAAATCTATGGCCTCAGGCAGGCTTTTAATTGATTCAAAATCATCTGGGGAATCCATATTTTCAGAACTTATTCTTCTGTTGACAGGCGCTTTTCAAGCACTGTGATTGCACTGTTGAAAAATTCTTTATTTCTTGAGGTATGCCCTGACTGGCCGCAGATCAGGTATTAGTCTAGAAACATGACAGTTAAGTTAGCAGAGTTACTTTACGCATGAATTTTCTTTCAAATAATTATTCATATGCTCTCTGCATTTCTTAAATTATTTTGAACTTTCCAGCAAAGAATTAGAGAAATAATAAAAGTAAATGTATTACTTCCTAAAGTCAAGAAAAATGTGACAAACTGTATTTTCTCAGAATAATTTCTATTTATTATTAAAAGCCAGTTTGCTAGTCTTATTTCAAAGCTAAAACTGTGATCTTCATGTAGTCTTTGCTGCAGATTTTCATGTAGTCTATTTAATAAGTGAAAACAAGTAGACCACACAGATCATCTTCCAAGATAAATTCTGCTTTAGCCACATGGGGATTGCTGTTGTCAGTCTTCATAGTGAAATCAATAAAATCGTGAAGGCAATACTGTCATTAAGCATCATCAGCAGACAGAACTTTAAACTGCTGTAAATTAGAGTAGTGGAATCTGTACTTAGCCAATATTTAAAAAACATTTTTAATCTTTCTAGCATTAACTCTACCATTGAAACTGACCTTATGCTTAAGGTGAATGCTAATTTTCTTCTGAAACAAATTGGTGTATCTCAGGAATGAATTTTTGAAGTCTTGGAGAGAAAAGCTTTAAAATTGTATTGATGAAACTCTAATTTATCAAGAGCTGCAGAATTTATTTACTAAAGGTAAGCTATTAAATGTACATAATTTACTTCATGAGAATCCTAAAGTGTATCTTCATTTAGTTGCCCTACAAGATGGCAACTGATGGATGATGCACTGCCCTAAGTTCAAAGTCTGCTGTAGACACTTCCAAGTCCAAGGGATTTGGTGGCAGTGAGGTGAACGGACAGTTTGGTTAACCTAATCAAGTGTTCCTGGTGATTTAGGGAACCTGTTTGCAAGTATGTGAGTGCTTATGGAGTCTCCTGAATAAGGATCTATTTACAGTCATGGCTGCTCTTGGGTGGGCAATAGGTCCAGTCACAAAGCAGGATGCTGTGAGCAAGGTTTTGGCTGGATTAATAGAAATTCCTGAAGTTTTGTTCAGAAAGCATCTTAGAGAGAAGCTTTGTAAAACAGAAATGTCCATGGCCTCTAATTTTTAAAGGGCATTTCAAGACAATGATTGTAGGAAGGGGGTTTATAAACATTTTTCTGAAATTAATTGGCTTATTCATCAGGCTGATAAAAAAAAGCTCTGAGCAAGCCCTCACACATTGTTTATTATATAATTTCTATTAAATGTATTTATGATATAATCTTATTTATGTGCTGAAAAAATGATAAAATATTAAACATGGAAGAAGGTCCCTAAGCCTGTCACAATTTCAAGCTGATGGGAGGCTTAATTAAAATTACTTGCTGTTCTTTTGTGACTTTTCCTGTAGCCAGCACTCATCAATGGTGTTAGAGAGGCTCTCACAATTTAAAGTAAGAGATAAAACATTTTCATTGAGTAAGCATTTAAAAAGCTCTGTTTTCCTCTCATCTGTAGAATCACTGCCTAGATCCTTATAGTTAGCAAAAGCTCATTCGCATTCACATACATATGACATCCACACTGTCTGCGCTGCACTGATTGCTCCTCATTCATGACAATCTTGAGTGACCACTTTATGACAGTCCTAACTAGCTACTGCTAAATGGCTTTTCAAATCAGGGCACTTGATGATAAATTAGGAAGTCGGCAGTGAGCTGTTGACAGAATAAGATTTTCCAAGAGCAAGTTGAGTAGCAAGTTATCATACTTGCATGATTTGTTCTGTAATTTGAACCTGCTCTGTTTTATTGTTCTCTCTCGAAAACAAGGTTTGCTTTCCTTAGGCACTGGGTCATTTGTATCTGTTTTTACACAGAATCTCTGTGAAGTGATGACTCTTCTATCTTTCCTGTAATTAAGACCTTCTATGCTTCCTCACACTACCTTCTCCTAAGGAAGAAATAATCATAGAGAATTTTACCATTTTGAATCTAATCTCCATTTTGTCGCTTGCAGTACCTGCCACCCAGAGGAATAGCAATAGTTGCACAAAATTATATACCTAACTTAAGGTTAGCAAGGAGGACATATTCTCTGTGTCCTTGTAGTTATGGCACATGCTTAGAAATAGCAGTCCTGAGATCATCTCTAACATATGTCTCTCGTAAAGGATATAATACATATACGGTCTCCAATGTAACATATAAAACCTTAAGTCTGCAAAGCCTATGGCAATTCTACCTTCTTCACAACTGTTTTATCATGTAGTTGAATTAGAAAACCATTTCTCTCACAGATTTTAAACGAGATAGTACCATAATTTGGTGGAAAATTTGGAGTTAAGTAATTTTCTAATTGGATTTAGATCAACTATAGATTTATCATAGTGTGCAATATACTTTTGTCTCTCCATAGTCCCAGAAGAAGTAAAACTTTTTTGGTAGGTGCAGTAAAACACCTTTTACCTGCCAAAAGAAACTAAGATAGTAACATTTCTCTTGTCTGAATCATCCAAGGCTCAACAGTGACTTATGGAGAGTTGTTATTTACTTACTTCTACTTTTTACTTGAAGATCAGCAGTCAGACAAAGAGGATTTCCCCATTTGCAAAAAGTTGCTAGACAGACACTGAAATGCCACTGAAAACATATGGAAAGAATAGAATATTTTCCTATTCTCTTTGGAAGGCAAGCCCAATTCTCATAAAAAAAAAAGCTCTCAAACTCCTAAGAGTATTGATTTGCCTTCTTGCTTTCCCACAGGTTTTTAAAATGTACCTAACACTTGTTTTTTACACAAGTTCACTCACAAGGCTGAGTGGATAGATGCTCCTGCAGCATTTTTGCTAGCTATACAGCATTATAAAGCAAGGCTCTGTCCCCAACATTGCTTTCTTTTTTTGTGCCCAAGATCAAAGAAGAATCAGTTAATGACCTATTTTATCTTCCTCTTGCTGGCATATTCTATTCAGTTCTGATTTAAAATGAAAAGGGAACCAAGACTTAAAGGCGTATAAATTAGGGCCACATATGCAAAAATTATGTGTGTGCTTTTGCATCTGCTGCTGTTAGTACAGAACAGGGAGATAGAATAACAAAAAAAAAAAACAAACCAAAAAAAGAGTGGAATGCATAGAAAATTGTATTCTGTATTACAAACTAATAGTTTAGTACCCAATTGCATGACCTTGTGTATCGCCTTTGGGATAGCAATGGAATGGGCTTTTGGGGTTAGCGTTAAAAAGACATGCCTTCTCCATATAAATCAAACTCATTCATATATTGATCAATAAAACAAGACCTAGAGCAACCCTTGAAGGACTCTTGTTACAATAAATTGCTTCTCTCACGTAATATAATCAGCACAAACCGTTCAAGGTCCTTTTCTGCAATCATCATGGAGCCATCTAGACACATGTGCACAATACCAGGAAATGAGATCATAAATATAAAGCAGAAGTACTTTTGCTGTTTCTCAGACAATCTGAAAGTAATTCAGCCAAGCAAATGGACTTATAAGTGTTTACTTTCGGCTCTCCCTTGC
>VZSV01000111.1:1532584-1545496 GCA_013398735.1 Nothocercus julius
TTAGCGTTAAAAAGACATGCCTTCTCCATATAAAAAAAAAAAAAAAAAAAGTCAGACATGGACCAATGTAGTGAATTTTTGTAGCTGAAATATATATTATACTAGTAGAAACCTCTCACCTTTCAGAAGCCTGACAAGATTCCTAGTTGCAAATTCTGGGGAGATGAAACAAATGAAGTCCAAAGGGCTGAAAGATTCTTTTTCCCTCCTTAATAGTGGATTAATTCTAATATGAGTTCTCCTCTATACTCCTGTGCACCTTAAGTATAGACATTTATGAAACTAAACTTTTAAAAGCCTCAGCGAATGGACAGAGAGGAGGGAAGAAGGGCTCATACCAAAGTCGAGGCCAAAGAAATTAGTAAGCGATTAAAGTTTTGGAATTTGTATCCAGACATTGCTATTTAAATCCAGTGATGCCATTTGAATCCATATGTAGCAGTAGCACATGAAGTATATCATTTATATAAGCTTTAATGACTCCATAATTCATGAAATGTAGAATGATTGAGTCATAAAGGTCATTTAGAACAACTGAATATAAATTATATATCAAAAGTCATCCTATTGTATGCTCTGTTTCTGGACCATCAGTTTCAGGAACTATTTAATTTATACTACATGTCTTGTACTTGGAAACAAAGAATTGAATTTCTCATAGGATGGGGAAGTGCAAGTAGTAACAGGCAGTTTGTGACTGTTAACAATGGAACAAGACTGTAGGAACTGGAGATAGGACAGCGTTTAGGGAGAACAGGGTGGAAGGTACTGTTGAACTAACTGGCGGCTGTGTCATGAGTAGAATATTAGAAGAAAATGGTTTTGCTTGATAAGAGTTAGCAATCAAGTGCTCAGGTACAAAAGACATACTTTACAATGCACCAGCCAAAACTAACATTAGTTGCAGATTATCTTCATGTAATAAATAGATGGCAAGGCATTGACATCTTGATATGCAATAACATTTCATTTTCACTCTTTGAGGCAAGGAAGGCACAGCTCTTCAATTAAGACTAAAACCAGTGTAACTAATTTGGATCAGAGAATCTGTGGCAGTTTACCCCAAAGTTACTGAAGATATGTTTTATATTGATTTTGCATGTATTTGTTTTAATATAATATTATGAAAGGCACTAATTCTTCTTAGTGACAATACCAGCAGTTTTCATTAGGATCTCAAAATTTCCAGTAAGAAGTATGAACTTTCCTTTTATTTCACATCATTTGCATGTACAATTATGCAACTAGAATAAAGGTAAAGCTGATTCTTAGCTGTATGAAAATGATCAAAAAGTACCTTAAGAAAAGTAATTGAAAGGGTACCACTTTAAAACACAGCTCCTTATTTTGCACTGTACATATGTAGGCATAATTGCAGTCTTTACTTAATGAATAAAAGAACTGCCTGCAAACATAGCTCTTGGTTCTTAAACGTATCTTGTATAGAAGGTAATGATTTGGGATTGCTTCGCAGTCTATAGATGTGTATATTTGAAATGTTTAAACTTAAATACAGTATTTCAGGGCAATAGTTGTTTCTGCTCTTTCTAATTTAATTCTAATGTCAGATGGTATTAAACAGGCATATTTGTGCTAATTTATTGTAAAATTATTTATAGATTGAGATTTTCATTAGCCTTTGATGAATAATGATATTAAAAATTGATATGAATTGTGATTCATATTATTCATATCAAAATGCAATACATAGAAAACATTTGAGGCGCTTTTCTTTCTATTGAGGTGAGATTCTAGAAGCATCTTATTTCACCTGTCCTGGTCCCTTCAGAGAATTTGACCTTGTTTTTTGATGTGGAAATCTAACAGGCATGAAACCATTAGCAAAATAAAAGCACTCTATAATTTCATCTGAAACAAGGTCAAATACATAGATACCAAAAGATACCAAAAACTTTCAGTTTTACTTCAGTATACAATCATTTCTTTATGAGACTGAAAAGAAGCAGTTCTGGGCTCTAAGCTAAATCAAAGCATCCAAAGAACATCCAAAACATGCCCGGTTTCTTCTGGGGCAGGGATGGGGAACCAGGTATATTTCTTTCCTCAAATAAACTTACTAAAAATGTTATATTTCACTGTATGCCCCGGTAATTTTCTTTTGTCTGTGCACGTAGAATAAAAGGGTAGCTGGTAATGAATTAACTACTGCTTAGAGAGCTGGTGAACTATCTAGTGAATTAACTGCCCCTAAACTGGCTTGGGGGCAATAGAAGAGTTGAGCATCCAGAAAAAAATCTTGTAATGGAACTATTTTAGAGTAAATAAAATTACATCTGCAAAACTAAAATGTAAGAAAATAAAGACCTACCAGCCTTCAGAATAGCTCTGAGATCCCTGCATCAAATGAATCACCCACAAAAATTCCTGAACCTGGAAGTTTGGACTTTTCCCATTTTTGTGTTGAGACACAGCATGTGCTTGGCCCAGGGAAGATTTGCAGCCAGTTGCTGATAAAACTGAGCCCAGATCAGCCCTCACGGTGATGGTATGAGCAACATGTCATCTCCCAAAAAGCGTTCCTTCCCTTGATCCCACAAGTCACCCTGAATGATCACAGCCATGGTGGGAAGCACCCACTATCCAACACCAGAACTGCCCCTTGGAACGTGTTGTGCAGAACTCGCCTACTGGGTCAGTGGGGTTTCACAGGTACTGCACTGTATTTGCTGAACTGAGGTCACAAAGTTAATTAAGGAAAAAATACACTGTGGCTCTGACTTTTTTTTCTTCTTCTTCTTTTTTTTGGATAATGGTGGAAGATCAGGTGTAGGAGGCAAACTACATCTTTTCTTTTTCTGTGAAAGTATTCCAGCATTTAAAGCCTTTCTTGAGTTATATGCCAGAACTCAGGATTTCACTGCTTGGGGTTCCATCCTTATTTATACTATAGAGAAAAGAGATCGTATAAAGAGAAATTCATGCTTGGTTTATTTTTTATAGCAAAAGAGAACTCCTGCTCATCCAATCTACTCCCTCTGTTTAAATGGAAAACAAAAAGAATGTCAGACTCAAGCCTTCATCCAAATCTTAAATTATTGGAAGCTGCTATAATACCTTTTTTTTCTTTTGCAACTGCATGGGAGACTCTTAACCATAGTAGACATCTATTTTATTTATTGTGATTGCATTTTGCAAATTGCCATTATTTGAAGTTTTACAAGTCTTAGTGGCTTTGTCACTTCTTTAACTTCACAAAATCATATTTGCAAAGGAAGTTTTAGAAAACAGGATAAATGTTTATTAATGTGTATAGTTTTACTCTAACCTCTGACTTGGGGTGACTGATTAGAAATAGAGTGATGAAAAACTCAAGTATGATGAGAAATAGCTTCACTTCACAGCCAAGAGTGAAATTTTCCTATATTTGTGTCAATCATAGAATGAGTCAGAACATACTAAGACAAAGCAACCCTCAGCATTTTTAGTATAAAAACAAGTTTTTGATTTTTTTACTTATCAAGGAGATATCAAATAAGGAAGAAAAAGGAAAAGAGATTTAAAAAAAAAAAACAGAAATAGCTTAAATCTGGAATCAATTAAATTTTCTGTATTTTAATTTGACATGCTGAAAAAATCAACGATTAAAAATCTGTATCAAAAATGTAACAGACAAATTTTATGTAAACAGAACTCGGTAATGCACTTTGTAAGATTAAGATCTCATGCCACACAGATCTCCACCTCCTAAGGAAAAAAAAAAAAGAAAGAAAAAAAATCACTCTCTTTTAGTTTACAGTTAAATATTGCAAAACGGCCTTATACCATACCTGGAGATACCTGTGTGAGTATAAACTCCTACTGCATAACCCCCAGGCTTGGGGACAGTTTGCTCTTAATTGTTCCTCCTGAACAATTTCTTTGGAGCTGCTGCTAATCTTTCCCTGTGGACTGAAAGGCGGCGAGAAGGGACAAGCACCAGCATGCATACAATAAAATATAATGGATGCACTGCTTGTAAGTCCTTACACTTCTCAGTGAGCAGAACTCCCACCATCCTTATTCAGATGAATTCCCCTTGAAGCCAATTTGCATTTTGCAGGTCAGAGGCACCGCCGCATGGATGCTCAGGCAGAGAGGAAGCAACTTGTGTCTCTGCTCAGACATCACCAGGCAGGAACTTTGTCCTCGGTATAATCACCCATCACAACGTGTGTGACGCAGGGCAGAGGATGCAGAAGGATTTTCTGTGCCAGATCTGTGGCACAAGGGGGACCCATGGGGCTTATACTAGCTAGAGGCTTAAGTTTCTGGGAAATCTTTTTTAATTATTTATTTTAATTTTACTTTGATTTCTTTTTTACTTTCTTTTTCTTTTTGACGTTCAAGTTGTCTTGACAATTTCTTTCAAGACCAGTTATATTTGGAGCATGCCAGCATCAAGTTTGATTCAGTAATGCCCTGAGACAAATAACCTGAGCCAAAAAAATAATTACTTGTTAATTCATAGAAAAAACAGAGAAGTGGTGGACACTGAGCCTCAGTGTGAGGAAGTATCATTCCCACTCACAGGAATGCAAATGAGGAAAAGCAGATATGGAAAAGGATGGGAAAGGATGGCTCAGAGCAGAGCTGCCCCAGAATTATTCTGGATTTTGGGGGCTGTTGGGGAGAGTAGGGTCAGCAGCAATCTTGGCAGCCAAGAGGAGTCCCACAATTGGCACCTGGTCCTGCCTTGCGCCAGGTCCAGCCTCCTCACCAGACGTTCTCTTCCCCTTTCACTAACTTCAGCACTTTGGACATATTTTGACTTACTTTGGTATCTTCCTCTGCACGTGTTTCAAAGTCCTACTGCACAGAGTCCTTATTGTTGGTAACCAGAGCTGATATATCCTAAGCCTTAGAAACATATTGGATATTATCTCATTGGATATTACATTACACTAAGTGACTATATCTTCACTGAAGAAAGGGCATAAAAATTATGATTTCAGGCAGGTTATATTTTACAACAAAGTATGTGTAATACAGAGTAAGTAGGGGCAGATTTCCTTTTTCCCCCATTAGAAAACACATAAAAATGCCTATAAAATTTTACAGTGAATTAACCATCTGCATGTTTAAGTAAATAAACAGATACTTTCATTTCAAATAAAAAGTGATAGATTTGCCAAGACCATATTTTAAGATGAGGCACCTGCCTTATATCATAACAGTCATTATTTCCAGGCAGACCCATCCTTTTGCTCTAGCTACATCTTATCTGGCAAGTCACAGGGGCTCTTCCTCGTGCCTTGCAGCTGCAGAGTGCCCTCCTGGCAGGCTCATCCCCGAGGACCCCAGGTGTTTCATGCAAATAAGAGATGGAGGTGCTACCAGTGTCTGATTAACAACCTTCTGGCAACAAAATCAAGATAAAGGCAAACGTTGTGCTTCAGTGGGATTTTTCTGGTGACAGTGCAACTGCTTTCATGAACAATAAAGTCACAAAGTCAAAGAGAAGCCCAGGCAGCTTGCAAGAATAAAGTATTTTACAGTTTCACAGTTACTTTTCTTATTTTTCAGTGCCTGCAAAACCGACTCTCTGCTAAGTGAGGCTTCCTGAGATGCTGTGTGTGCTGGAATTAGTGTTGCAGGGACAGAAGAGGACAGTCTTTGCTAACCAAGCTGTGACCCTAAAGAAGGCATGGAGGTAACAGCTACAAAATAGTCTCTTGGGACGGCTCCTTCACAAAGAAAGCCCCTTCACTAATGTCCCGATCCGGTGTCGAGGAGGTTTTGATACTATCCCAAGAGCGAGATTAAGATGCAAACAAGGTCAAATGCCATACAACCTTGTAAGCTTTATTCTCATAAGCATGATAGCACAGAGAGAAGAAGAAGGGAAAAGAAGGAAAAGCAAGCAATCAGGAGAGATGCAGTGAGATTATAGTTACCACCACCACCAGTGCAGCTAAGTGTCGTTGGCTCTGCTTCGGTGCAGGTACAGGTGTCTTGGTGCCTCGGTGCAGGTGATGTTCAGGGAAAGAA
The DNA here is from genome assembly GCA_013398735.1 of Nothocercus julius. NCBI lineage: Eukaryota > Metazoa > Chordata > Aves > Tinamiformes > Tinamidae > Nothocercus > Nothocercus julius. Next base: position 1,538,573 of record VZSV01000111.1, read on the forward strand.
GACGTCCGTGCGCCCCGGAAGAAACCGCCGCCCGGTGGGGGAATATGCAGTTCTTTTATGTCCCCCTGCTTGAAGTGTCCGCCCCCTTTCTGTGTGCTCTGATGCTCTCCTTTAGCCAGCTCGAGCGCAAGCGCTGCTCCGTAGGCACTGCCGAGCATTGTTTTTTTGGTCTTGTGCTGAGCTCAAAATCTTCCCAGAGACAGGATGCCAAGGCCAAGAAGTAGATAAAACACCTCGAGCTGATATCACAGTCTTCCCAGAGCCAAGGCCAAGAAGTCCTAAATGGTATGGCAACAATGTCGAGACAAACACAATCCACAACAGTCTCTTACAACTAATAGTTTCTGTTCCTGCCTATAGCACTTCACAGAGCGGCTAAACTGGAGCAATAGCTCCTAATTACCTCCATGGGATTCCTGGAGCACAAAAGAGTGGCACAGAGATAATATTTAGTCCAGGTCAATTAAAAGTTTGCTTTCTTCTTGCTAGTCTTTTTTTTTTTTTTTTTTCCCCCTCAGCTTTAAAATAATCTTGACTTCATTCAGCTTGTTTGCTTGTGCTATAAACAAACTAGGCATAGGCATTTCAAAAATAATGAACATATGTGTTTAGAGGGAAATGAGATGAAGAGAATGAAGCAAAAGTATATGAAATAGACCATGAAAACCATTGCTACAGACCAGGCCTTCGTCCCACAGGAGTGCACTGGACTCTGTGGTGGCAGACTGGGGATCCGCTGTTGCTTCCCAACACAGTGTGGCAGCCACCAGGTTGGTCCTGTCTCTGGGTGCAGGGAGCTGTCAATTCAGACACTAACTGAGAGGACTTCACCTTCTCCAACAGGCAATTTCTGCCAGCAGAGCACAGAAAAGGAAGGAAAAGCACAAATGGTCCTTCTGGGAGTCCTACATATTGGTTATGTGATACACAACACTTTTCTTACTCACAACCTTTCCATATTACTTAGTTATTCTTTTAAAATAGGAGGAAATAAATAGAATTTGAACTGATATTGTAGTTGGAATAAAATTGAATTTATATTGAAATTTGCTCTGAGTACATGTAGCTGCAACTAAAAAAGAAAACAGAAAAATGAAGAAACACTGTTAGATCATTCTCATTTTCCTAATTTTTTTTCCACTTCTTAAAAGTGAGACCAATTTTCAAAATCAAGTTAGATTATTTTTTCAGAAATGTTAAATTACAGAAATATAATGCCATGTTTTAGTGCAGATTAAATAAAACATTTCTGCTGGGTGATTAAATTTCCCTTAGGTTTTATTTGTTTGTTTTTGATTCCGCATACACTCCAAATAAACAAGTAAGTGAATTTGCATAGATCTTGAATTCACCATGACTAATGAGTTTAGCACAGTGAGTTTGTGGCTACTTTCATGGAGAGTACTTAGCTAAACAGCAGAAATTCACAGACATGCCTTGCACCTGATTTACACAAGAAAAAAAAAGTGGCACTTTTTTAATACTAGTAATAGTCGCTGCAGTCATGATGGTCTAAATCTGCGAATGAGGAAAGGTTTATTGGCTCCCTACACAAGATCTCTTTCGCGACTGTCATTAGGATGTAGCACATCTCAAGTAGCTATTACGAAAAGCATTATTTATTGGAGGCCACAGGGGTGGAAAAAGGGATTTTTCAATGGTGTGTTTGATGCAGCAACCCCAGGTCCGAGTGGCACTTCCCTTGCACTGCCCATACTCCCCATAGCCACCTGGCACCGCCTGGCCTGGACCCCCCAAAAGATGAGGGGCTTTTGGGCTGGCGCTGCCGCCGCTTCCCCAGTTCTCTCACAGCTTCAGGTTCAGTCTTAAATCTAGTTTTCATTAGCGCAAGGGTTAAAAAGGGAGGCGATCTCATTTCAGCCCTATTAAAATGCACAATTAGGTGTATTAAGCAAGGTGTATGAAGTGCTGCGGGAAACTTTTCTTCCTACAATACCCGTGACTATATCCACATAATCAAATCCAAAATACTGTTGAAAAAGTACTCAGTTTTTCTTCAGGTCACCTGCTCCCATCACCTATCCTTGCCTTCATTTCCCTTGCGCTAACTTTACACCGGTGCCAGTGAATGCCCTGCAAGAGAATTACTCCTTTTGAGGACTCAGGCTAATAAAATCAGGATCTGGTTAACTAGATGTAATCACGCAGACGCAATTCTTGTTTCATTGACTCTGATATAAGCTCACTGTAGCTAATGGGGCAAAGCAGTCTAAGAAAAATCAGAATCAACACCTCTGCTCAAACAGCAGTGCAAAGCGTGTCTGATTATTCTATGAGGGCTTGTAGCCCAAGTAGGAAATGCTAGATTGTGAGCGGAGTATTATGTCTAAACATGACATATAATTCATTGCATTTTCCTATATCTCACCTACATCTATTGTCAGCTTTTCTTTCCCCTTCTGCTTCCACCTCAGCCCCCCTCCCACAGTTGCAATAAGAAATAAAGATACGGTAAAAGTCAAAAGGTTGAATTTTAAAGTTACAATTCTTATGCAGATGTGCTCATTTCTTGAAGCTTAGCATTTAACCGCAGGCCGCGGCTGGAATTTATTAACTCTCTAAAAATGATAGTATTAGGTCTTCAGCCATCGTGTAGTGACTGCTTGCTTAATTATCCATATCTAAGGAGTTAAAATGGTGGCTTTTGCTGATTTGTGATTCTTTCAGCTTTCTGCTAGTGTGCAGCATACTGTGTATTAACAGCACAGGTCATTGAGTACCCACTGAAAGCTTGCTCTGGAAATACCTGAAGGACACATTGAACTCTTCAGAAATCTGTGTCACAATACTTCATGTGTTAACAGAATATGTGGCACAGCGATGCGTAGCGAAGGATCAGCCCGGGGTGGGCATCTAAAGTGCTCTGTCTTTCCGGTGAATGCTGGAGTGAAGCACTGTAATTTTATTCCAATTATACTCTTAGTGCCATGATGTCACAGCATAAATTTGTACTTTTGCATGCAGCTCATGCTGGTGTGATGACAGCTCTTAAAATATTGAGTGATTGTGGGCCCGTCAGCATAAAATTATTCTAACATGGTGCCTTTATTAGTGCTTCAATAAATGCCATTCTTCTTGTGTTCCAAGGTGGCATTTGCAAATGAGCTAATTTCTCCGCAGTAAAATAATTGTGTTGCATTTATTTTGCAGGGTAGGGGTGGAGGGGGGAGAAGAAAAAAGCTGTTACATAAAAGGGGTTCTTTTGCCATCAAAACTACATTCACTGTAGTTAGGCAAGTTTAAAAAAGAACACATTAACTAAATGACTGTACAATTATTTAAATGAGCTTGCTGCTTTATAAAGCCATAGAGGGGGATAAACACTTTTTCAAGCCATATAACAAAGGATATGACAGCCCTCTCACAAGAAATATTTCCTGAAAGTCAAGCGCAAACTGTGTTTGCTGACTGCTGACAGATATTTTGGGGTTCAGAAGGCATCTCTTTCAACACACTAAATCCAAACCACATGTCAGCTAACCTAATTTGTGGGGCAAAGGGAGGAGAACCTAAGGCAAGGTGGAAAGCAAGTTTTAAACTGTTGTCTTTTACTGTCTGCATCTTAAAGAAGATTGGCAATACGGTGCAGAGAAATTGGAGTATTAATAGAATTGTGCAATAATAGTGCTTAACACAATAACCTCAGATCTGTTGCTTCCTGAGTGCACACATCCCACAATTTGTTTGAGAAGAGTGACAAGATACACTTCTCATTTCAAGTTTAGTTACTTTAAAAGAAGGATCGACTTACTAAAGTGGCATTCAGCACGTATCTCTCAGGGTTCACAAATCTGAAATCAGATCAGTTACTAAAAATACTTAGTTTTAAGCCTGTTGTTTAGAAAAATCCTACCATAGACTTTTTTGAACCAATTATTCTGTGAGCTAAACAATATTGACTGTTGTCAAAGCCACAAGTCTTTCCCCTGCTTTTCTTCCTCTTTCCTCCCACTTTTCTTCCTCTTTCCCCCTCCCAAAATACAAAAGTCATTAACTTTACAATTTATTTAAAGACAATAGAATTTATTTTTAAACAAAAGATAAAAGGACTTGAAAATATCATACTGGTAGGAGACTGGTATCCAACCAATTCCATCTGAAAAAAAAAAAATTTTAGTAACCGCACAGCTGTCTAATGTCTCTGAATTTCAAAGCTCTCCATATCTTTTACTCACAGCTACTCAGAACACATCTGCAATAAATGCACAACAAATGCTTGCTTTGAATGGAATCCATCTTGAAGAAAAAACTTAATTAAATCACATTAAACCAGAAAATGAAAGTTCAACAAATGGGAGACGTGCTTTTCTCGTAATGGTGCTTAAGGTGTGTGTCTTTACTTAGAACATCAGGTGCTGAATAAAGCTGAATTTAACCAAAGATTGCAACACCACTTTTTTTTCTTTTGGGGAGGGGATGAAGCTTAGATGCAACCAAACACAGGGTTAAGAGAAAAATAGAAAGGAAACCAACGCAGCATATCTGTTGCACAACCCCCAAGCTGCAGGAAGCATTTTGTGAAAGAGCATAGAAGTCATTTATCATGTATAGTGTGTTTCTTTAGTCTGACTGCTACATCAGGCGGATCTAACTACATCTAGGTATCAGAATGATTTGCATACTGTATACTACAAATATAAAAGCAAACAAATCAGGCACTTGCATTATTATTTTAACAAATTATGAGGCTTTTGCTACTAAACCTGCAGTAATGCAGGATGTTAATGACATCTCTATAAAAAATTTCACTTTCAAATGAATGAATCTGTTTAATAAGTCGCTGAAATATTCCTGCTTCTGGTAACTGTAATCTGAATGCCTACATAAGAGACAGTGATTGGCTAGGAAATGGTTTCTCAAAACTGTTAATTTAAGAGTGACAGTCAAAACTTGACTGTTAGTCTTGAAAGACTTAAAATTTCAGCAACCAGTAACACATATAGCAATAAAGAATGACCCTTTCCATTAAGTATAATAAAGGTAAAAATATATAGGCTACTATCAGATCTTTTTAAAATCAGTCCAAACAAACTGTCAGAGTTACTCTGCATGAATTCTATTGCATTCCCTACACATAATATTCCCTACACAAAAAAGAAAATATTGATGACTTCAATGCAAGGAATCACACTAAGTCAAAATATAATGCCACTCAGAAATTTTCTCACAACAAGCTGATGAATTGGTAAACTAGCTTGCCTCTAAGATCTTGGTTTAGACTCTTCCTACCTTATTTTTGCTGATTTTCCTCTGCATTTAATAGTATTGGAATTAGGCTTATGTACAAGTGTTTAAGCACCTACTCTGATGAATTACCTGAATAGCCAGTAAATTACCTTTTTATTACCCAGTGAACAGATCAAGGTGTAATTCTCATTATTAGCCTAGGTAGACATGGGAACAGGGGGAGCTGGACACTGGGAGGAACAAAACAACAGCAGAATGGCTCTCAGGGGCACAAAAGTTGTATTAGAGACGATTCCGATCATGTTACTCATACTCCTTCTACAGCAAACTACTTAAAAGCAGGCAAGGGAGCATTAAGGCCATCACAGAAACAGGTAGGGGGAGCTTCAGTCAGTGGCTCATTACAAAAAAGGAACAAGGGACAAGGAAGAAAACTAGTATGTGGTGCACACAAGCGGCAAGGCAGAATATAGAAGATAAAGAAAAGCACTTGTCCTTCAGTAGTCCAAAACTTAAGCACAGTGCATAACAATATTATAGTGAAGTAGAAGTCATGAATAATTGGGGTTTTCTTTTTTTCTTGGAATTGGAAGGAGCATATGGACAAAAATTTCTTCATAATCAATATTTTAATGAACTCATAATGAAGCATCTTATTCAGCCTTTTTTAATTTCTTATTAACAGTTAATTTGGTCTCAAATTTTATTTTGAAAAACTATGACATAATTGATTCTATAAATGCTAAAGGAAGATCTTCCAAAGTTTTCCAAAAAAAAAGGGATCTAATCACTTTAAACTATTTGTGTCAGTATTGCTGACGTGTTTTCACTGGACTTGAATCTTTAGGTTTTGGTAAATAAGCTACCCAACCAAAAAATTTATGCAGCTGTGGTTTGTAATGATACGTGTCTGTAGCAGAATAAATACAAAATCAGCCAGTACAGTCGTAATTGCCCATAGCATCTATTAAAGGCTCAGTTTTCATTCACCAGTACTATTAAGAGCAGTATGTGCTACACATGCTGGAAGTTCATAACGAAGAATAAAGAGACCCCTACCCTTTCGATCCTTCAGACCAAGCATTAAAAATGCAGATAAACTGCAGACAGCATTGTGCAGAAATAAAGTTGAAGTACGGATCAGCAGCAGATAGAGAGGCCCCTGCCTACTAATTCTGCAGTGAAACCCTTTGATGTGCTAACCCAGGACCCGCTTCAGTTCTGTGTCTGGAGCATTTCTCTTCCCCTGTCTGCCACATGCCCTCTGCCTTCTCTTTCAAATTCCTCCTAACACATACCTCTTCATACACCTTTTTCTCCTTAGCTTAAATCACGAGTAATAAGCCCTGCGCGCTGCCTTTCCTGAACTGCTGTCCTGTGTTTTACTGTTAATTTCTCATCTCTCGTTTAGACCATAGTTTTTCAGGTACGGCATGCATCTTGTAAATTTATGGTACTGCATGTGTATTTAATGCTAATAATGTGCGTTGACAGGCAGGGCAGATTCATAAGCAATGCCTTGAAAAAGAGGCTGCTATTGAATTCATAATCTGGCACTTCATATTCACAAGAGAGGAAAAAGCTGTCATCTCAAAGTGGGGGATCTGCTATTAAAGGAACAATTTTTTCACTAATGGTTATCAGGAATTCATACACCTCACTTCATTATCACTTTCACATAGTAGTGACTATTTCCAAATGTTCCTCATACCTTAA
>VZSV01000111.1:1545526-1569387 GCA_013398735.1 Nothocercus julius
GACCTGAGGAATATGAACATAACACCCACACACTCCTGCCCATCCAACTTCATAGTGCAGGGAAAAAAGAACAACCTAGTGTAAGGTATTATGAGGTGGACAAGTGCCTCAGTGGAGAGGGAGCAAGGAGGCAGAGCACAAGGTGAGCTTAACACCATGAGCACTTGGGAATTGAAGTCTTGGAAGGGAGAAGCAAGTCTTCATCAAAGAGAGGAAGCAGGACCTGTAGGAAAAAAAAAAACCTGTTTGCCAAAAATATTGAGGGCAGAAATAAGATTTTCAAGGCACATATTTAATTGTTGATCTGGTGAACAAGGTGCCGCTAGCAAAGTGCTCTTGTCCCCACTCATTTAGCAGGGGGAGCAGCACCCTGGTACCCAGAATAGCTTAAGACAGGAGGCCTCCATTAACCCTGGACCACATATACCACAGGCAAATTTATTTGGGGTCTTGAAGCATGTGAGATTTAGAGTGAAAAATACCATCTGTTACACTGTGCTCCTCACTGCTGTAGCTGCACCACCGGAGCGTGTCCAGGCCGGCTCACTGGGCCTGGAGGTGTCATGCAGGGATCACCCTGCCTTTGGGCTCCATCAGCTGTCTCCTTGCTGCTGGGCAAGGGCTGCAAAGGAGAATTTGCAGGAGAACCCCTTAAATCCCTCTTCTCTCTGCCCCGTCCCTCATAGAGGGGTCACAGGGATCCCATGACAAAGATTGCTTTTGGACAAAGCAGTGGCAGTTGTCCTGCATGCCATGTCTTTGGCCTCAAATGAAATTAGTCTTTTATTTCCTTTTTTTTCCTTTCCGTTTGACTAACAGCCTATTCTCTGGAGTAATCAAGTCACAGCCAACTGACGTTTTTGTGCTGTGGGATGGTGCGAGCTTACAGAAACATGGGATCATGTAGAGGTTTTTCTTCCTATCAGACTGAAACATTAATCTGGCATGAAGTTAAAGCAGTTCTTGCATTCACAGCCATTTTTTTTCCTTCCCTCAAGATAAAGATAATAATATGAGCACTTAAACTAAGTCAAGCCAAGGACAGTAATTCCAACGCTTGATCAGTTGGATGGCATCGCTCACCCACCTACGTCATGGAGGTCCCAGATGAACGTACTTATTATTCCCATTGCATACCACACATTTCCTAAGGAAAAACTTATACAAGGCTAACAAAAACAACTGGGGGGAAAAAAGTATAAAAAGAAATGAAATATTGTAACAAAATAGGAATAAAAGCAATTATTTGCAGAGGCAAATATCTTAATATACCCATTTCTTCCAGCCTTTTCACATGCTCCATAGCATATTCTTCAGGCTTTATTTTGACTACTGTAGTAGTCAAGAACTCCATAGTTAACAAGAAAAACTATCTGCTACTTCCTACCTGAATGGTGTCTGACACAAAGAGATTACACTCTTGGCTCTTACCTGGGTATCACTCTAATAAGGATAATAAAAGTTTGTGGTAGGTGAGCACTAAGTCAAATTCCCACTATGAATGATATATCCTTCATTTATGTATGTGACACATCTCTCAGTCTCAGCTGGACGTGAGAGTAAAATATTTCCAAAATATTTTCCTCTGAGAAATACATTTTTTTAAAAGATTGGCACCACCATTAAACTTGAAAGAAACCTGCCATCCTGGACCACCTTATTAGCCAAGTTCAGCATTGTGCAGTGGGTCAGGACAGGTCCAGAACTTATTTCCATATGTCCAAAATACATCCATAATAAGACCTGGATGCTTACAAGGACAAAAAAAGAGTGAACAAAATGACTTTTTTTTCTCCAAACTGAGGAGTGTTCAAAAACATATCCTTTACTCAAAATTCTCCATCTTTTCAAAAGCAAAAAAAAAAAAAAAAAAAAAAAAAAAAAATGTTTATAGGTAAGTGTATTACAAAGCAAAGGACATGATTTTTGAAGGTACTCTCCCTACCCTAAATGGACAAATTGTCAGATAACATTTTTTGTGATGAGAAATAAACAAAATATTTGTGTAAAAATAGATGCAACACAATAAAAAAAATCACTAGATTTTAAAGTAATATTTTTTCACCAGACAATCTTGCACCTACACTTCTGAGGGAAAGGTTGGAGAAATATTCTCCAAAAGAAGGAATTCCCCTGATATCATCAAATTTTTTGACTCCCATGTGAATTTGCAACATCCTGTGTCTGACCACTGAACTTGCTGCAATCTACCATCTCTGTGTCAATTAGGATGCAATCTAAAATTACTGAAGAAAATATCTAAGAAGTGAGAACATCTGAAATGAAAGATACGTTTATGCTGGAGATCTACAGGTACTAGAGTTATATCAGCATTGGCTTTGGCTTTGGCTGTACCTCTGGCATGACCACAGTTGTGCTAAGTACTAGCTCAGGCTTGGTGCGCCTCTAAGAACAGTTCATGTCTTCCAGTTCCGCACAACCAGCCTCTAATCCTCTAATATAAGCAGAATAAGTTTAAAATGCATAAGCATAACCAAAGAATGGGGTAAGAAAAAGTGAATCTACACAGAAGAGAAGAAGTCATAGAAGATACTTATTTCAAAAGGAGCTATCAGTCTTTTCTGGGCTGGATGTTTAGAGCGGGCCAATGAAATGCTCCGTAAGCAGGAAAAATACAGCAGTCAGCAGAGAGGGACTTGGACATATCCCAGCTGATAAAACAGGTCTCTTTAAAAGAAGGAAAGCTCATAGTTTGTTTTAGAGCATATTTAGGATCTGCAATAGAATAAATCTGCAACACCAGCCAAGAGAGGCTTATAGTTTGAAATGTAAATCAAACAGAAGGCTCCTGACATCCTAACTCTCTTACTTTGAAAAATAAATGGAGGTGAAAGGGATCAGATTTTGTATACGTGGCAACAACTATAGACATTTTTACTGCTGCAAATTCAATATGAAACTTTTATGACCCTTTTCACGCTAAGGGACATTTTTTTCAAGACTGTGGTAAGGAATTAACCACACAGTTTCAGCTAATGTCAGTGGCAGCTGGGCAACTGCTAGCAATTTCCAGTTAGTTCACAACAGGAGTTCCCTCTGCAGGACCTGTTTCCATGTGCAGGAGACCACAGGATAAAACTGTTCCTTTTAAACTGCGTCAGAGCAGAAAATGCTCGTTTGTTTTCCTCTTTTCATGAAAGAGACTTCTCCCAAAAAGTGAAAAAAAAATGGAGTGAAGGCTACTTAGCCATGCATTTTCCTGCTCATTTGAGACTAACCATCTTACCTAGCCTAGAAAACGCTATTTCAGAAAGGCTACTGAAAGCTAATCCAGCCCAGCGCAGATGCAGCAATGCAATATCCTCTTAATATCACAAATGCAAAACTGGGGTGCAGAATCAAAGTCAACCAACATTGCAGAAAGCTACTCCTTCCTCCCATCAAAACCACCCACCAGAGCCGATGTAACTACCAGAGTGCCTTTCTTCCTATAAGGAACAGGCTCTTAGATCTTTCCGAGAAGCAGACTTTCACCAGGACATCTTTTTCTTCTTCCAACCCCCACTTCTTCTCTCATGGAAATTTACTCTGGCATTTTGATTTAAGCACTACAGAATCTGTGGGTAATACAGATACAGAAATATGATGCATCAACTGTCCTGTCACTAAAATGAGCACGTAAGAACAAGCAATAAGTCAATAATGTGGACTTCCTAAGGATAAAAAGTGTATCTCTTATCTGTTATAAAAATAGACAGCAGATGTTGTTGAATAGTATTGTCCTCCTATTAAAAAAACAATTCTAATTGTAAGAGAAATTCATCATTCTTCTTTCAAGCATGTACAGATGTATGAGGTCAATGCTGCCGATAGAAGATAAACTACGTTTATATAGACAGACTGGACTTTTTCTGGAAACTACCTATTATGCCTATGCCTTTAGGTTAAATAATATGACGGTACTTTTTGAACAACTTTATTACTTTAATCAGGTTTAATTTTCTGAATAAGGAAATAAGAAACCAAATTGCAAAAGTAAATTGTACCTCTGAATTCCTCTCAGTTCTCTTTTGAGAAAGGAGAAAAAAATCTTCAATGCTGCATAAAGTAATAGTTGTAGTTAGCAACTGACCTAGTCACATATTCCTAAATTAAGGGAAAATAGGCTATTATTGAGATTCTTTACACATTGCTAACAAGTAGCTGAAATCTTCTTTTTATTCTCTGAAAAGAGTGATTTTCTGACCATGTCAGAAACGTTGGTGTATACTGTTTTTTTGCTCCATTATTATATTCATGGAGGCTGAAATGAAAATCTGCTTATAATTTACAAAACAGGAGTCATAATTCTTATAATTCATCTTCTACTTATTGTGCTAAATAAACCAATGCATTTGGAACGATATAAAATACCCTAGCAGCATTAGGTGTAGAAAAATTTTCATAGCATTTCATATTCAGGACTGCTCAGTTGGTTGTAAGAGCCATAAAAAAGAGAAAGAAAAATTCTCACAGACATGGTCAAAGGTAAGCAGGTAGTAGGTAAATCTGAGGCAAATATAGAGTGTGCTACAGACTTCAACCAAATAATGGTATGCTCCTGTAAGTATAAGCAATCAGATAAGAACATCTTTAAGAAGTTACTATCCCCTATTTGAGGCATGGTAAGTAAGTTGGGTGTCCATTACAGAGAAACTGACGATTTAAGGTAAACCACTTTGCTGTTTCAGTAGACTAGAAGCACATATAGTCAACCGTATTTCAGGTATCTGCTTAGAGTGACTAACTTTCTAAAAGAAATAGATCAAGAGGTCTTTAATATGTATTTTATTTTTCTCAGTCATGTGGCTCTTTATGCCCTCATAGAGGAATAAAAACCTGTCATAAGTAGGAGAGCTTACTATTTCCTTTGTGTTATTTTTCCTTGTCTTATTTTTAGTACTTTTTTCCTACTAGCATGATTTTAATACAGCCATGACCTGATCCTGGGAAAAAGACTGCACTGTTGTACTTCTCTAGGAAAGACTATAGCTTCAAGAAGCCTTATTAACAGTTACTTGAAAGCAGTGTTGAACCGCACTCTAAACTTTTCCCTCCGGGCCTGAATATAACATTCCAGTACGTCCCATAGGAAATAAAATTGCATTTCTTTCCTCTGATTTGGTGACGTCAGGGTTCTTCACTCCCTGAAAGTCGGGTAGGGCCCCTCATCATGGAGCAGGACCACAAAAGCAGCACTGTGACACTGCACCAGCCTGAAGAGAAGCAATTCAAGAGACAGAGTCAACTTTTGCCCAAAAGCAAGTTTGTCATGCAGAAAATCTCTGCCTTCAAGGGATGCGATGCCTCCTGGAACCAGCAAAGTCTGAGCAGTGAGTTTAGGGTGAAAAAGCTATTTGCTGGTAATTTTGCAATAATGTTTGCTAAAACAGCACTTTCTGCTCCCTGGGTGCTGCAAGGAGGCTCCCTCAGCACCTTCTCCAGAAAAGGGCACGGACATTCACTTACAGCTATCTGGGAAGCAAGCACGTTTGTGGAGTGGGAGAGTAGACTGCTCTTGGGATTTCATCTGAACTCAAATTGTGTGAGCCAAGCCTTGATGAAGCAAAGCCTCTATCCTGTCATTTCGCACCCACCTCTTATTTTATCCTTTTTGAGTGAAGAGGTTATGGCTGAAATGTGTCATCTCCCACTATTATCAGCTCTCTCCTGGAGTATTTCACTAAACCATCCTAATTGCTAAAAGCTTGCATTTCGATCCCTCATAAATACTGCCTAAAATCAATTCGTTGTCAGGCAACAGCTGCAGTGTTCACTACAGCTTGTTCCCAGAAAAAAACGGTTAATTCTGAAAAATGCTAATAGCCGTCTATTGAAAGATTTAATAATCAAAATTTTAATTTACTCCCCTTCACCCCCCAAAAAAGTTTAAGACAGGTTAACCTGTCAAGAGCAGCATCACTGCTGATCCAGCTGAGGCAGACAAGGGGTTGTATATCCTTATTAATACTGTAATTGGCATCTGGAATCTGTTCAAAAATTCTGATTTGCTTTGTAACAGAGGATTATGGATGAATTTGGAGTTCTTTATGGTCTGGAGAGCCTTGTAAAATTCAAATATAAAAACTGTCAGTTAAACATTTCATGAAAAGCCCTACCTTATACTAATCCAAAGAAACAGGAGCAAGTGCTTGAGGGGATGAAAATCCACAATATGTTTTGGTAGCTAACCGCTTACAGAAACATTAACATTTCTGGGCAGGGTCGCTCTGTGAGCTTCTGAAGTAACTTAGGAGCTAGCAGGATTCAGTTCTTAACAGACTTCCAACACCCAAAAAAAAAATAGTCAGTAAGAAGCCTCTAGTATTTATGAATTATTAATGTTAGCTTTCTCTCCTTTTTTTTTTTTTTAAAGTTTTGCTTTTGTGTGCATGTTCAGCTGAGTAATTCAATAGACTGATGGAGACATGAATAGATATGCTAACTAGCACCAGGGCTAACCTTTAAAGTTCATTAAAGCTGTCATCTTTCAATGAAATATTTTCATTTTTCTTTTTCTGAACTGGAATACAAACATTATTTGTACACTTTGTGCCAGCAGGGATGCCCCCAGGAATCAGCTCCTAAGGTTTTTGCTTTTGTTTTTGTTTTAATGTAGAGAAAAGGCTCAAGAAAGGTGTCAGTTTTACAATCCTCATTTACAGTCCCTGTCACAGGAATGTGTTCATGTTTTGCCAGTAGCTTCTCTCAGTTCTCATTACAATCATTGTCATCCAAACAAGGCATAGCGATTTGAATATCTCACACCTTCTCTCTCTGAAACAGCAAGATTTCTGGGGAGAAAAAAGGGAGAGAAAGAGAGATAGAGACTTGAGTTGTTATACTAGTCTGCAGTCTGGAAGTGGAAGGGAAATTTCCTAAATTTCTCATCAAAGGCAGCTGTGAAACCCAAGTACTTGAATCTAGAATCTAAAGTATTGCCAGTATTATTCCTGTTTTGTTAAATCACAAACTAAAGTGTGTGGGGTGAGTGGGGGCGAGAGGTGGGTCAGGGGGTGGAGTTCATGTGATAGGAGTAAAGTTACAAAGCTAGGATCAAAATCCAAATTCTAGTAGAAGATAACTTGTCTTTTTCTTTTTTATTTTATTTCTTATTCATCCTTTTCAATTACTATTGAATAAGAAACATCTCCAAACTTCTGCACAGGTCATCACTAAAATTTCTGTATGAGTGGATCCTACGAAAATAAATTAACAATCTGATTCAAGTTTCAAGGTCACTCCATGCTCTGATGCTCTCAGATTCATCTATTTTGATAAAACCTGTACCCATCTCAAACTGCAATCGCAAACAATCTTTGTATAATTCTTGGATAGAAGCCTGAATTTTTATTGAAAACACATGGTTTTAGTCAGATTCACATAGAGTTGTTAGGGCTTGAGCATGTTGTACATGGTTATGTCATAATAATCTTAACTTCATAAAAGGAAGATTTTGTGGATTATGGAAAAATTAGGTAGTTTATTTTGTTTTTTTCAGTAGAAATGAATGTTATCTCAACAGGGTAACTACAGTAGAAAAATTATTTAGTACTTTGCAACTGATTTACTAATTGCAACAGTCAAATTTCCAAGACCAAACTTACTTGATTGCAATCATATTTAGGCATAAAAATTGGACTGCCCGGTGCCTGATGCTGTAAAGACTTCAGACACCAGCACATCAGGCAAGGATGAGGGTGAAGACCCAAGACAACAGGGAAATAGAGAGACTGGTGAAGCACAGTAAGTTTTCATCGACTTTCTTGTAATCCACGTGCAGCTCTGCTGTTGCAATTATTTTTATTGTGGTTTCTGAGAAAATGGTTTGAAATTCAAGGCCAGCTTTGGCTTCTGATGGGTTTCTATTTTGATAATTAGTCAGCATATTTTGCAGGAGTAAAAATACTGTCATTACACAGTACGTGCAAAAGCAAAAGTGTCGTCCTGAAAAAATTCTTTCAATCCAGAAACATGGAAATGCAAAATATGTATCCTTTATTACATAGAAAAGAGAATTTCATTTAAAAAATGCCAGAGATACCAGCATATCAGAGAAGTTATCCTCCTGGCCTGAATTCTCTCATATGTGAGAAGTGTTGTTTCCTAATAAAAATGCCATTTTGCTAGATGCATAGCAGATGCTCCAAACTGTTTTTAAGTATGGGATTGCCTGACCTTCAGATTACTCATATATGCTTTAGTTAGTTGAACAAAGATCTAGAAAATACTGCTAGTTATTCTTAAGAGAAGTTTACATCTGTCTATATGTATGTACCATCAGTCAGCTAGTTCAGCAGGCAAATCTACTCTTTCAAAATATTTCCTACATGGAAATATGAACAATCCAGTCCAGACTAGAACCTATTCTGACTGCACCTGACACAGGCATTTCTGTCTTAGACATTAAACCTAGATATCGTTATCCAGATCTTCTGGACATATTTCATGAAACTTTTCTGATTATTTAATGAATATGATTTAATCACTTTTCCCTGCTATCATGGGGATATCCAAGATTATCAAAAAATATTGCATCAAACTTAACACTACCTAATTTACAATAATTTCCAAGCAATTTTCTTTTATTTGAATTTACAATTTTGCAAATATACATTAAAAAAAGAACAAACCGATATTTTTCAGTAACTCCAACCTACTCGTATAATAATCTTTTGAGCATCTCAAAGTTGAGGCTGATTTTGTCTCTGAATTGTATTAGTAAAAGTGCCAGTAGACAAATGACAAATTGTGTTTTGCTCTTTCAAACATTCACAATTTCCTGAAAAAAATATTCTGTTCTTAGGAAGATGAATCTTTTGCAAATCCTATCATATGCAGAAAATCCAGTAAAATTTTTAAAACAACTTCTGTCGCTGGTGGGTGTGAGGGATGAAGATGGAATTTACAGAGCTATCACAATGCAGCATACTTTTGTACACAAGTAGAATATCATATAATATAAATCGTGTTTAAATCTAAATGCCACCATTCTTTTTATCCTTATCATTTCACAACATTACAAGAGCCTGACAATAGTTCTCAGAGGAAAGTAATTTAGTATTCACACTTCATAAGATAATAAACTTGGACAATGATAGAAGTGGTTTGACCACAATATGAGACAATTGCAAAAATTGGTAGTATATTGAAAAAGTTTTAAATCCATCTTTCCCATTTCAACTAATTGAAGAGACTCCTTCAAAATAGTCAGGAACCTCTTAATATGAAATGGTAAGCTCCAAAGGGAGCAGGCACATGTTGATATTTTCCAAAGTTAAACAGGGGTGAAAACTACATCATCTCCTCCTTCATAAGTAAGTGTTGACTACATTTATGCATTTATGACTGATGCAATTTTGTGTGTGTGTGTGTGTGTGTGTGTGTGTGTGTGTGTATGCAAGGAGTATTTCATACATCTTTGCACTATACCTATGTGCAAATTTAATGATTTTGTGATAACTACCACATGACCACATGGGTCTCATACTTAGTGCCGGTCAGACGTCTAAATTCATTGCCAATTCTCTAACATCACTTCAGTCCTTGGCTCCTCAGAGGACATCCATATCTGCAGTGATCAAAAAGTGGACAAGATGATATAAAAGTGACATAGAGACATAAACATCACTGCTATTATGGAGTGTTACAAATTGGCATGGATAAATCTAGGTTTCAGGTATTTTCCCTCCCATGTTACCACATACCAGGAAGTCTCCAGACAATGCTAGTCATCAAAACACCTCCTCCATCTAGACACCATTTGACTCTTTCAGGGCCTCAGCTATGTGGAGAGCCTGGCAGGCCTATTCAACTCACCCATGATTAGCATGGCCTGGAGATTCATTGTTTCCCTATTTACTACCCCTAGTATGTTAGTCCTTATAACAACATCTCTGAGCAAACTGCTTCTTTTGTAGCTCAGTCTGAAATTATTTCATCTTTCCTAAAGAGTTATCATGAGATGTTAACTCAATGAAAAATAAATTAAGGGTGGTTTTGCCAAGAGTGAATATTTGAAATAGAAATTGGTAATCAACTAAAAAAAGTTATGAGCAATAATTTGCAGATCCCTCAATAATCTCCTACAATTTCCAGATGGACACAAAGTGTTGGTGCACCATGTCTACAATACTACATTTTAGATTTTTGTAAATTATTGTAAAACATTAAATATAGATTTGTAAAAATGCATTACATTAAGGGGAAGGAGAAATAAATACAGTGTACCCAGACTCCATCATAGTTGTAAGGGTTTGTAAACTAGATCATGGAAATGAGCTAAAATATTTCACTACTGTAATGCTGCTAAAATTTGAGTTATTCAAGATACATCCTATCCACTTTTGATGTTAACTCTGACCTTTCTGGAGTTCATTTCAAATTAAGTTGTATTATTCTGATCATTAGTTTTAAGAAGTGCCCGCATTAAAAGATCTAGTCCTATGGGCTTTCTCACCCTTGTAGTGCATGCTTCAATTCGGTTATCACCCATGCCAATTATTGTTACCATACTTTGCAACTGTCATGGATACAACATGGATACAACAGAAAAGATGGAAGAGAGACCAAGAAGAAATTATTCAAGTACCAAAAACTAAATGAAGTTTGGATTAGAAAATGAAATCTTTGTTTCTTTCCATAAAGAAAGCTTCATGTTCATTTCCTTTTAATGAAACTTCTTGGTGCCCACAGTACAGAGTCATGAGACAGGGTGGAGCATGCAGTGAACAGACTACCAGTTTGGGAAATGTAAAGATGCAGGTGGATTGTATTGTCAAGAAGATGCTTGATAATTGTTTCCTGAATTAAGATCCCAAAGAAAATTTCTAAGTCTGGGCTAAGAAGAAGTCAGGTGGTGCAGAAAGAAATGGAAAACTCCAAGTTAGAAGAACTGCTCAGATGAATACAATCTCAATTAATGAGGAACATTACCAAATCTAGCTGAGACTGATGTAATGAAAGGAGTAATCTTATCTAGTAAGGCTAAAAGGGTTTGTTCCATGAAAGAAGTCACTAAGATGGACTACACCAAGCTAAGCTTACCTCACCTTACCTTACCTCACCTCACTTCACCTCACCTCACCTCACTTCACCTCACCTCACGTCAGTCATGGTTGGGTCTTTATTTGTCCTCTAGTGATGCACGGAGGATGATTGCATGTGGCCAAGCTGAAGCATGTCTAATCACTTACTGTCCTCATAAGTGGTCCCTCTTGTAGTTTCAGTGAGATTGGTAGTTGTGGTCCTGCCTTACCTCCAAGAGCGGTCCACCCAAGTGATGGCTGCATTTCCCTGATTAGTAAAGTGGTAAGTTGGTGTTCTTTAACTTTCCCAGAAGGATTTTCTAACATTTATTTAGTTTGGACTTGTACATTAAAAATCCTGGAGAAGTAAAGACCAAAAAATCATATAATGTTATTGTGACGGTAATATGTAAGTGTACTGGGTGTATACAACCAAGAAAATATATACAGTCGATGACTTTGCACATGACTATATGAATATGTCGTCCACTATACATATTAAAGCATATTATTCAATTTGCAGATTCCTACCAATGTAAGGGGGAAATGGAACAACTTCTTAATAAATGAAAATTACAAAATCACATCTAATGATCCCGATGGTTTTATCTATAGAGACTTCTCAGTAAACTAGTAGACTGCAACAAAATATTGCCTAATAAGAAGAGCATAATTTATACATATTTCAGTTCTTATATTATCCTTTTCACACCCCTTTTGCATAGGGCAACAAAAAACTGAAAGTACAGAGATTAATTTAGGTAACAATTACCACAATTCACAATTGCATTAGCACTTATTAAAGTTCATTGTTCTGTGGAAATTTTAATGATACATTCCTGAGTGAATAAAAGCAGAAGATGATTAGGAATAAAATTGTTTCTATGTATGCTGACAGGACTGCTGAGCATAATTATACGTTTCTAGGGCGACCTGTTTGGAGTTTACTCCATAATTTTATGTAAATTTTGAACAACTTCATTTTTTCAGGTTAAATGCTAATATGTTTTTTTCAACACACAGCTGAGTTGTATGAGTACTAATGGACACATATTACAATTGATGGAATTGGCTTTAGATAAAAGTCTAAGGCATTTCAGAATGATAGACTTTTACTCAATTGTTTTCTTCCCCCATACTCTTATTATTCAACTTTCTGTCAACAATATCAATCTGGATATTAGCTGTATTATGTGCATTCAGATCAAAAATCTGATCCAAAAAAAGATCTGTTTTAGGGTGGGTTTTTTTTATGTTTTTCCCCTTATTTTCCTGATTTATTCACTGCATGACACAGACTTAAATCAGCTTATGCAGCTTCATGTAATACAGTTGCAGTAAGCTGTACAATGTAAAAAGACAAGCGGAAAAAAAATCAAATATCCTGAAGAGTAATGTGTTGGATCAGGGTTGTACAAAATCTATTGGTTTAGATTTACCCAGATTTTAATGAACCGTGCTGCAGAAATCCTAAGAGAACTGTTAGGTTGGTTTTAGGTTCATTCTGCAAGCCAAAATAAAACACAGTTAAATGTGCTTGGAGATGATGGACATGAAACCAAAAATTGAGAAAAAAAAAAAAAGAAAAAAGGATAAAAAATAAAAATTGTACATCATACTAGTTTCTCCAGTTCTTTTACAACTCCTAGCCATGTTATCACACTTTTATTCAGTTTTCTTTAAACTAGGCTTAAACTTGCTCGTGTCTCTCTAAGCTGAACTCCAGCCAGGACATAGTGAATTAACATATAATCCTTTCAAGAAGCAGCAGTAGCATGAATTTGACCATCATGTCCAAAAAACAAAAAAAGAAGGAACTTGACAAAAGCTACTGTCAGGAAAATATGACTTTAAAAAGCCCTAAAATATCAGACTACAAAAGGACACCATCTGAACTTTTCCCAGAAGAGCCTGAGAGGAAAGAAGATCAGTCAGCGGTTCTTTAGACCACATTTTAAGGCTGAGCCCTAGAGCCTTAGAGAAGAATGGTTTGATCAAAGTCACTGGATGATCATGAGGTTGTTGGGAAGTGGCCTTGTGTTGAAACTCAGTGTTTTTTTGCAAGATTGCCTCGCAAGCTGTAAGCTTGTGATGTCTCCTAATTATGTGCTTGCTTTTCTTTCTCCCTTTGCTACAAATGAATTCAAGAATCTTGCCTGTTCTTGTAGCAAGCAAGATGGCAAATATTTTATTAATTTATTTAAGAATCTTTGGTTTGTATTATTTTTATTTTTCTAGATGAGATATGAAGAAGTGAAACTAGTTTGATAAATTATATGTGTGAATGAAGTGAGTACAAATACAATAATGTCTACCACTGAAACAACCCATTTCCCCTTAGCAAAAAAAATCAGCCACTTAGTCATGAGTGCAACTGCTCAGTAAACAAGAAATTAGTTTTCCTTCCCTTAAGCATTATTTTTGCCTTGTGGTATAGGGAGAGTCTGCATCTAAAGTTCAAAGTTGGCATGTAGCTTTCTCCAATAATTAGCGTTGATCCATCTGCCACTCACTGGATGCTACAGCTTACCATCATCATCTAGAGGGTTTAACATGGCTAGGGGATATCACCTGAAAGCTGAATAAATAAATAAATAAATAACAGAAGAAAACTTGCCCAGGTTACTAAAATTCTTCAAGTAAGGTACAACAAATGTAGCATTGCGTATAGGATAATATTGTATATATTGCATATAAAACTTCTTTCAAGCAATTTCACTTCAGTTACTGAATATATTAAAATCATTTCTATTTCCAAAAAAAACGTCTTTACTGATATCACAACAATCCCATGGTAGAAATTTCTAGTTCTTACTTCTGTCCCTTACTATTATCAACTTCTCTGTTATCTCTTGCTGCAATATGCCATTTACACCATGCTCCATAGTGTATTTTATTCAAAAGAGCAAAGCATACTAACTAGCTCTGAGGAGTTTTATATATAATTTGATGTTATATTTAGTCCTGAAAGATTATATTTTCTCTTCTAATGAAAACAATCCCATTATATGTCATCTATCAGGTACTTTAAATAAAAATCAAATGTTGGTCAAGCTTTTCATATTTAAAACAAAAATCTTTTTATGGACCAATAGCTGGGCGAATGGACAGCTGGAATAGAAAACGATACATATCAGAAGAAGCAAATCTCTACCAATGTTAGACCACCCTTACAGTAAAAAAGCTTTTTTTTACATTTGAATTTTCTGGGTTTCAGTTTGTATCATTGCCTTTTGCCTTGTCACTGAACACCACTGAGAAGAATCTGACTACCTGATGCCATAAGTCATGTTTATACATATCGATTCCTTCCAAGCCTTCTCTTCTCCAGGATGAACAGCCCTATTTATCTAACCCTCATAAGTCAGATGCTCCAGTCTCTTCAGCATCTTTGTGACCCTTTTTTGGACATGTCCCTGTCTCTCTTGAGACTAGAACTGTACCCATCACTCCAGACATGGTCTCACCAGGACTGGGCAGAAGGGAAGGATCACCTCCTTTGATCTACTGACAGTGTTCTTCCTAATGCAGCCCATGACGCTGCTGGCCCTGTTGCTTCAAGGCACATTGTTTTTGGCTTAGATACATCAGGACTCCCAGGTCCTTCTTTGTAAAGCTTCACTCCAGCTGCTTGACACCCAACCTTCCCTGAAGCCTGATTTTAGTCTTCCCCAGGAGAAAGGCTTTGCATTGCCTTTGATTGAGCTTTATGATGTCCTTCTCTGACCATCTCTCCAGCCTGTCAGGGTCACTATAAATGACACCACAGCCCCCTCATGCATCAGCCCCTTGTCTAGTTTTTCAGGCTCTGCGGACTTGCAGGGAGTGTACTCTGTCCCATCATCCAGGTGACTGATGAAGATAAGCAGTATTGGCTGCAGTATTGACCCTGGCATACACCAGTTACGACGGGCGTCCAGGTCGACTTTGCACAGCTGATCACAACTAATAGATCCTGGCTTTGAGGAAGTTTGCAGTCCATCTCACTGTGAAGGTTATGAGAGATAGCGATGAAATCATTTCAAGCAGTGATCAGTTTTAACCCCAGATCCTGTCAATAATCTGGCGCTCTCTGTCTTTTCATGTCTTATGCTTGTACAGTTAATTATTTCTGCCTACAAATTCTCACTTTATATTTTCTGACCAATCTTCCACATCAGAAGAAATGTGTTGGTCTCTTCCCAACAATATTTGCACCTCCTTTCATTAGTGCCATCTAGGTCTTGTGAGCACTACTTGTTTATGAAAACATTGTGTAAGTTGTCACCATTTTATTTTCTCTCTGCATTTAAGAGCAAACCTAGGATTTGTCTAGGTAGGTTTGATGTCTGCTAGCTTCAAATGGACAGAATCAAAGGCTAGTAGCTCTACTTTTCTGCAGCCTGATCTAAAAAAGGGAGTCAAACTCATTTTGGTAAGACAGTTAAATTACATCTTTAAAGACAAGTAAAAAGTAGGTCAGAGAGAGGGAGAGTGGGTACAGTATTACACAATGGAAGAGAATACTAATTGTAGGATGACAGCATTTTTTTTTCCCCATGGAGAAAAGATAGTGTGCACAGTTAGAAACTTTGCTTTCTTTCATAGAGCCTTATCTCACAATACCTTTCTTACATTTTGATGGGATGACATTTTGACAAGATGCTACATAAGCAGGACTTCACCAAGACAGCAAAATTGCAGGACAAGGTTGTCCATCAGCTACAACATCAGAAAAAAAAAAAATAAAGAACTCTCAGAAATATTCAGATGCACTATAGTAATACCACTCCTGCTAAGTGCTTCACATCAAACAAGTAGAGCCTCACACACTATCATTGCTTTCAGTCTGAGCCCGTCAGCATTTCTTCTTCGTCTGCATGGTTTGGATGTGTCATACCTCCAGGAGATGAAATTTGGCTCACAGAGTGCCCAAAAGGAGGCTATTTTCTTTAAAAAGAACCAATGGACTTGTCATAATGGACTTACCTAAAGGTGAGCTCTGCTCACAGGGAAGTACAAAGAAAGAGTTAAAATGCTTGAGTTCTTTGCAACAAGCGTGACATAAAGCAGATAGAACACTGTATAGGAACATAGAGTCCTTGAAAGAATTTCATTTACAGAAAGCTGAAAGCAGAAATTCAGCATCTCCAGCGAGCACCTGGTTTTGCGCAACTTCCATCCAGTCTTAGATGCAAGAGATATGGCACGAGAGACGTGGTGGAGGAGGGTCAAGGAGACAATGATCGTATAGGTTTAGTAACCACATACTCACATTTAGCTGAGTGATATACAGGACCAACTTCCCAGGTTGCAAAGGAGAGAAATTTCTCTCAAGTGTTTTTTCCTTTTTTCAGTTTCCTTGCAGAAAAACGAACAAACTGCACGTAACTCTCCCTAAATAAACCTGAATCTTTAGGTATTATGATGCTTTGAATGAAGAGGAAAGGTGAGATTTTTTATACATATATTTAAATCAATACAGTCCTAAACACAGAATTGTGCAGGAGAATGAGAAGATATTTATTGTAATGCCCCTTAGTCCAGAGGAACGATGTCACGTTTGTGCTTTGTTGGATTCAGACCCAAATAGCTGCAACACACCTGTGTTGTGGGGCTGCAGATACTTCATCAAACACCAAACCTCCAGTGATTTAGGGTTATTTTTTAGGGGGCCTTCCTTTCATGTCTAAATTGACTGTGTAAATTTACTCATATACTTCTGAATAGAAACCATTGTGTCTGTGATGTGGAGATAGGTTTTATTGTTTTTGCCAAAAAGCTCTATGATATCCTTCTGTTGCGTGATGGGTTTTCTGTCTGCCCCTGGACCAAAATTATTGATTCTGACAAATAATATTTCACAGGCAGTTAGGTTGCAAAGTAAAGCAAATACTTTCTAGTATTACAGTATGTATTTAAATAAGCAATTCATCTGAAATGCAACTATACATAGAACCTGGTGTTTGCCAACTGTAATGCACAGCAGTCTGAGGGGATAGGAAAGAATAATGAGCAGAAGAGATCAAGGCAGATCACTCTCTATTTTCTATCAACTTCCCTTTCAATAAAAAGAAACATTTTTTCCAGTTTTTATGGAAAGAATACCCTTGAAACAGTAAGCATAAGCTGTTCAGAGTTGTCTACCTAACTTTGCAAAGAGGCTGAAATGGTAATTCTCAAGCATAAACTCTCACATGCATTTTATCATGTCCTAACTCTCACATGCATTTTATCATGTCCTAACACACTTACCTCACATGCCCTCACATTCCAACAGTGCTAACTAAGTGTTAACCAAGTGCTGACATCACCAGTTCAGTGCTTCAAACCATAACAGGGAAATAGGGAGTATTATACTATTACCATCTTCTTGGGTGGGCAAAGAACGAGATTGTGGAAAGGAGCAGAGAGATACTGAGGGGTGATCAGCGCAAAGAAAGAGCAGCTTCAGTCTACGTGAGCTGGGGGAGGACAGGACTGATCTTTCAAACTTTGAGAAACACTTAGGATATATCTGAAACAAACTTCTGTGCTGCGGGGGCAATGCCCACACCACCGCGTTGTACCACTGTTGCATGCCCTGCACTAGAAAACCTCATAACTATCAGTTCTTAATATGTTTCAGAGGCATATTCTTCCCCAAGTTTCTCTGTGGGAGGTGATTCACCTCTTGCTGCTTGCAGTGAAGATACTAACACTGTTTAGTGAAGACTGCAAACATATGGTTTGGGGGGATTTGGGCTTTTTGGAGTGTGGGAGGGTCAAATTCTTTCATGACCCTCTGACTGTTCTGGCAGGAAAGCGATGATACCTGTACTTTATTTTAACAATATTACTTTGCTGAAGGCATCCTGATTCATGCAAAACTCAGGGAGAATATCAACGGAGCCGCTGTCAGGTCACTCTGCCTGCCTTTTTTGATACACGGGCTACTGGAAGTCCCTTCATTGAAGATGATACTTTCACATCTGCCCAGTTCAAACAGTGCTATCTTTTGTCAGTCTGAAGATTATGGTGCTTTAATCTCCATCTCATATAGAAGAAAAGTAGCAAATTCTTCAATTTCATATGGGCTGGTGTACATGTGTGTGTTTTCTATGAGGAAATTTTATCAAGGTTAGGCTAGGGATTCACTAGTAAAAATAAATAATCTAAGCAAATTAAAGTGGGTGTTATTTCTCTTTCTTTTGAGACTCACTTCACAAAGGCAGAAAGTAAACTATCAACTACACAATGAGGGAAAAAAAAAAGGAAAAACAAAAACAGAAAAAAACAGAAATGGAAACAATTATTAGATTTTATCAGTATGCCTCTACAACTGCCTGACCTCACTTCTGCTGTGCATCTCTTCAGCATATTATATTTTTCATTTTTGTTATCAATGTTATACGCACAATATTACATGTAGTATAATTTCAGCATTCTGGAAGTATGTTTGGGCAAGATGACTGTGTCTACTGAGACTCCTAGATTACTCCTTTTAGGGGGTGAATGTTGTACTATTTGTCACCCAAGAGGTAATTTTCTCAAGACTTCTATTAAGGTCTCATATTTTATGATAACCTCTATATTATTTTTCATGAACATATTCATTGGACAGGCACCACCAGTGGTAGCAGCAGCCCTGCAAAATTTTACTTGCTAGGGGTAAGCAGATATATATGTATGTGTGTGTGTGTGCATGTATATGTGTATAAGCAGAGGGAATAAATTTTTCATTTCAGTTTCATCAATCACTCCAAAGGGCAACTGAGTCCCTGTGCACATGCTGTAAAATTCCACGACAATTTTTGCACATGGTATATGTGTAAGTGTTAATTTGTTGAACTAAGAAAACGCTATATTAGCAGGGAATCCACATCAGCCTGGATTAAGTGTTATTATCTGGCAGATGCCTTGTAACCACATCTCTACTTGTCCAGAACCTTTTACCAACAGAGTTTAACAGTAAAAGGGTGGAGTATTTTGGATTATTGACGTGATTTGCTGATAGGTTTCTATGTAGGTGAATGGACCCCAGTGTAAGAAGGATGACGGGATGAAAATTGGCTACAAATTCTGCTGTACACTCCTTGTGGCAGGTGAGGGACACCCTACTGAAAGTGTGCATATTACAACTATTAGGATTTAAAACAACTTGCAAGATGATGCTGGTTGTTTAGAAATAGTACCAAAGCTTCATAGAATAAAGGTCAGGATTTGGCTCCAAAGATGAAACACTCAATGATAATTAGCCTTTTGGATTCCTCTTAGGCTTCATAGAAACTTGAGATCCTAATTGAAATTAAATTGAGGGAGGCAGAGAGATTCTGCTCTTGCCAAACTATAAACTGCAATAAAACGCAGCAGATTTAACCGCGTGCACTAATTTCTTCTCGAGGCACCACTCAGAGGGACTGATACAGACACTAAATCAAATCCGCAGTTTTATCTGACTAGGTGAGGCCTCAGCAGTCAAGAAGGAAAACAGATGCAGATCCTTTTGCCAACAGCATACATTTCCTGTGGATAAAGGGAGCTATTTTCTGTTCCCTCGGGTGCTGCTCTACACTAGCTCTCAGTGAGCCTAACAAAAAATCCAGGCTGCTCTCACCTCAGAGGAAGAAAACACAAACAGCTCTAAACAAATCAATCTAACATTTCCTAGAGCCCTTAACGTGGAACAAAGTCAATTCCTTTTTCCTCTCTGCATCTTTTTTTTTTTTTTTTAACATAATAAAATCTGCTATTCCAATCGGCCCCAATATGTCAGAAGCCAGCAAGTGTAAATGCGCTCATTCATATAAATTGAATGATAATCGAAAATAAGCAGAAAGAAGGGATAAATTTATCAAACTTGTGAGAATATTCTAGGAAAAAGGGAATTTCCTGAGGTAACTGTCCTTGACCTGGCTCTTTAATTGAGTGAAATTTCATCACTTTATCTAATATCATGCTTCATGCTCCAGGCTCCCAGCAATTCTATTTTAGTGTGGTCTAATGGGCAGCTGACACATCCACTCAGCACCGGGCTGCATAATATGTGCTGACACACTGTGTGGTGAGCACCCTATTGAGAGCTGTTTATTTGTGCCTGGCAAGGAAAAATTCCATCCAGTAAAACCTCTTCATAACAATTTCCGTCTTAGTTTTCAGGGCCTCTGTGGACCTGGTGTTTCAAGAGGTTCGGAGGCTCCCGACGGGGAGTGCGATCACTTATTTGGGTGGCTGTACATTATCTGACTTTAGGTGAGAGGTTGTGAAAGCACTGGTTATGGTTGTCTGAAATCCGAATCGAGGCAGTGTAATGAAGAGTGTCATTCCAACTGCTTTGCAGGCAGCTCTTTGCAGAGCCCCTGATTCAATTTGATATTCGGAGGTTAACGCACTGTATTGGGACTGAAAATAGGAATGCACACGAAAAGCTTTTATATTTATTCAGTTCAGTAGGCATGGCAAACTCATCAACAGCTATTTGTACACTGCAGGCATGGTGGGACTTACTTTGATGTTCTGATTTATGTTTGCTATTTTCCTGCAGTAGAGTAGGAGCGGACTCAAAAAAATAAATAAATAAAATAAAAGGCAGATGTGGCTCTCAACATAATAGCAAAGGACATTACCATAAACAAAACAACACAAGAAAATAAAGGAATGAGACCATCAAAGAGATTTTGGCCCTAGATCCTTAGGGAGAAACCAAATTAACTACATAGAGACCAAAGAATGTATTTCCTACACATATACAAATTTTCAAGATATTAGGAAGTTTCATTATATAATTCTCTTACCTATTAAGCTGTAGAGAAATACTATGCCAAATAACTTCTATATGCACATGCAAATAACAAAAGGACACATGCACACAGAAAAAAAAAAATTAGTACTTGTGTCTTTTCAACCTATCTGTCCCAGAAATTGTACAAAAATTACACACACAGTATGGATATATACTGCATATGTACATGTACATCTTGCAGGAAATGTGATTTGACCGTGACAATGTTACAAAAGCATCCTCAGCTTTTTCAGTATCTTACTTTAGAATATTCAAAATCAAGTCTTTTGTGTTTTCATTACCAGCTATTTGAGAAGAAATCACTAGGAAAAAAAATGAAATAGGAAATAAGTCAAGATTTTTAGGCATAATAAACATACAGACATCAGTTAAATTCAACAATGATGTCTATACATTTATAGAATCAGAATTATTGGGTTTAAAAGCTTGGCTATTTCACTAGAGAGTTTGCAAATAGCATAATTTGCTCTTGTTCTGACTTGAAACTCTGTAGGGGGGAGGTACTTTTGAAGTTTTTGAATCTAAAAGGGCAAAATTATTTCAACACAGAATATATATCTGCATTTAGCTCAGCCTAGAGATTCTCGATGAAAAATCTATGTACAGTAATAATACTTCAGAATTACAGTATCAAGGAATTGAATGTAGAAAGGTTGTTCCTTTTTTTCTTTTCAGCAGAGAAAATGAAACTCTGAAGAACCAAGCAAATCCGTGTGTTTCAGATATTATCAGCTTCAAATTCATTGCTATCTGTGCAGGATTTTCTTTGTTTTGCGTAACTGAACACCTCCTTGAAATACTTTACTTTAAATCCTTTTCTTCTTGCCCAATCAAAAATGGAAGCCAAGAAAAACATTTGTCCCCACATGCAGTTTGTCCCAATTTCCTCTATCATTTCCCTTACTTCTAAGACACAGTTTTGTCAAAGCAGGATATTACAAGTCTCAGTAAAATAAATAAATAAATGCATATACACATACATCATTTGATAGCCAAATGTGCAGTCAGTAAATATGTACACATTTGCCTGTGCACACATCCATACTCATATGCAGGTGTTAACCTACCTATGTGTAAATAGACATACATACAAACACACATACAAGCATAAAAGCCTCCATTATGGGAAAGCAAAATGAAATCTCTTGAAAATGAAAACAAGAGATGCAGCAGTTTCCATCCCTGCAGCAACATTAACTTTTCCATCTTTTAGAGCCTGGGAACAATATTTTCAATGAATGAAAACACCTGTCAGACTCTCCCACAAAATGGACAGGGTGCACCACAGACCAGGTAATTATACCAACAGGAACATAAGCTCCCTAATTCCTGGACACTTTATCTACGCAGTCTTCTTCGCAGATTAATATAACTTCATGCACCAAATTTTTTTTCTCTTCCAGCTGTGGCAGGGTGTTTGGGGGAACCTGAGGAAGGAAGACCTGGGTTTGAACCAAGTGATTGCTTCATAATTATTCAGCCTTTTGCTGAGCTACCTGACCAAATCCGACCTTAGAGAAGACATGGAAATAAATGTTTAGAAGATTCCTCAACAACTTTGCTCTAGGAGAAGGGTACATTTGTTTTAGATTTCTTCGGCTGTAAAGGTGAGTCACAGCATACTGCTTCCTCGTTTAGATAATGTATTGATCTTTGCCACTCAGCCAGACTACGCATTTAGCAGTAAATTCCAGCTTTCAAGGTAAAGCACAGCAATTATGCTCATGTGGTGTGATTTTTGGAGAACAAGGTAGTATGCAAAGGTCTTTTAACGAGCTTGGAGAGGGAAGGAGGAGCTCAGAAAAAGGAAAGGAGCTGCTATATTTCAGCACATTTATGCACAGCATCCTACTAAAATCTGTAAGCCATTTATCCAAACACAAAACAAAGCAACACATAGAAGACACAGACCAACAAAACAGATTCTCCAGCTGAATGCACATCTCATCCACATGGAACCAGCACAAAAATAATAAAAAAAAAAAAAAAGGAAAAAGGCATGAAAAAAACTAAGCATTTTTTTCATATAAAAGTGTATGTCAGAGAAAGGGTAAATACCACCTAGCATTAATGCACTTTTCCTCCCCCTGAATTTTAAGTATATCTAGTAATTTAAAATGTGTTACATAAATCAGTTTTCTGATGCCTGCTTAGCCTTGAAGTTGCAATATTTCTCAAGCCCTTCCTATGGAAGTTATGACCAGCATATGTGTTGCAGTCTAAGTGCCTGGATTCCAGTCATGAACAGCCACTTGGGTTATTTGTAGTTGCATCCATTTTACCCAAGAACAATTAATAAGGAAAAAATCCTGAATGATGCAAGTAGGACCTTCCTCAAAGAACACACAGTTTAACAAGGGCCGGTGAAAAATTCATTCATTTGCTGTTGAAAGCATGTTTCATAGCAACATTCACATATTGTGTTGCTTGTGCTTTTCGGCTAACTAATTCCATAAATAATGAATTTAAATTACACATTAATTAATGAAGCCTAGGGTTCAATGTGGAATCAATAACAATCTTTCCTGTGTAATGCTTTACGTTAAGATCCCCAAATAAACATTTAATTTAGATTTTCATAAGGGAGTTCCTGTATATGTACCAAATGATTATTAAATGCTTTTACGGTACAAGGGATTAGCTATTTAATAGATGGAACATCTGTTAAATAGATTTTAATACCAATATTCATTTCTCTCAGTTTTTAATTCTAATATTCCTTTCAAGACACTAAACTTAACTTACAGGAGCGGTGTTAATACATTTTGCTTGGTATGTAATTGTGAATAGCTTTTTACTGTACGGTTAATAGCAGCCTTATGTGCACAGGGCTCTGTGAATAATCGTGGTGGCTGTGCAGGAGTAGAAGTGCATGGGGAACTCCAGGGCACTCACACGACCACATCTCTCTGGAGTCCGTGTGGAGACAAGTCTAATGACAGTCCTCAGCTCTGTCCATTTGGGCTTTTGCCGCTGGTCTGCACAGGAAGAAGCAGAAGCCAAGCGCAGGGCCAGGCTGCGGCAGAGCACGAGCAGAGTCATTTCACGGGTCGTTTACTGCATTTGTGCCTCTC
>VZSV01000111.1:1569569-1589736 GCA_013398735.1 Nothocercus julius
AAGGGAAGGGAAGGGAAGGGAAGGGAAGGGAAGGGAAGGGCAAAGAAAATGAAGTGTAATTGCACCTTACTCCAGATGGTCCAGGAAAGCTGTATTTTGGAAACTGCCCCCTTTGTCCTTTAAGATGCAGCTCTGCTATTGTTCCTGGCCTAACAGTCAGAACAAATCTGTTACAGATTCTTGAACACCACTGATAAATGATAAGACAGCAATTAAACAAGGCAGACATGAGATGATTTAATAAGTGTAGGAGCTGAGAATTTTTTTAACGCAGCAAGGAGAGCAGCAAATCAACTCTAAGACCCTTAATCAGGCAGGTGCTGCTGCATTTTAAACAACATAAGAATCAAGCTGCAGATCTCCAGGACATGTTTAACTTTGTCTTGCGTTAAATTGATTGCTAAAGATGTGGAAGCAATTGTGTTAAGCCAAAATGTTTGGACATGGGTCACGGGTCTGAGTGCCCCTGCCAAATGGTTATTTCATAATTGTCCACTGAGGGATTTCTTGCACTTTTACTGTAGCATCTGGTACTAGCCACTGTCCAGTGCAGAATACAGGCTTAGATGGGGGCAATAGTCTTGTCAGACATGGGCATTTCTCTGTGCTAATTGAAATTATCATTTAATTAAAATTGATTTCATCTTTTACCTATGTCTGCATCCATCCTTTGCTCAGCTTTTCTGAGAAAAATCAATACAAGCCAGTAGCTAAGGCAAGTATTAAAGGTAGAATTCTCTGTAGCATTTTGGATAACTAAGCAACTCATCATCATGACTATTTCCAATAACCTATGCAGGTATCAGAATATTTCGTTTGCCAGGAGGTGTGATTCCTCCCTTCATATAAGTTCATTTGCAGGACAGAAAAGAAATTCTTGGCCTAGCTGAATGCAAAAGAGTTTCATCACTTGCTTCAATATGTCTGGATTTACCCAGGAAAAGCTAATGATTCACTCAAGACCTCGCAGTGAGCCTCTGACAGAGGCACAAACAGTGCAATGCCTGAATGACAAGGACATATTTCCTAATGTAGCTTCTGCCTGGCTTCGGAGGCTCTAGATTTTCTCTTCTTACCCTGGGTCAGCAAAATGCACCTATAGTTCAAGGGCTTGATGTACTTAATTAATGAATGTTGTAAAGCACCTCAAAACCTTTAAGGAAAGGCACTAGAGAAGCGTAGAGGATTACCATTTCCCACGTGCATTGTAAATGAACACAAATGCTTTTGTAGAAGCTGACATTTTCACATACATACTGAATTGCTTCAAAAATCCAAGCTTCTTTGTATTAAATATTTATCAGGGATTTTTTTTTTCCCTAGGAATTCAGTACACACGTGGAAATGTCAGCTTCCACAAAAGCATTTCTATTCATTTTTGACAGATGTTTATCATATTGCAAGAGACATTGGAAAGGGTCAAAGTCTAAAGAAAAAAACATTCCTCTGAAGCAAACCCAGTGAGTTACTGTATTCTAATAAAAAAAGGAGTTCCTTTGCTCAGTGAGGTTTACAAGTTTGTCTACAAGTCATATACTGAGAGGATTTTGTGGGAAATTGCTAAATTTAGCAATAGCTTACACCCTATGGAAATGAGGGCAATTTGCTTACTGCTGAAATTTTAATCCTATTTATGGTTGATTTTTTTGGTAGCATGATAGAAAAGGGCAGGTAATTTGGCCACGTAGGTATACATATATGATCTCAACATTGTTCTCTGTATCGAGAGGTACTGTTATGGGCAGTCACCACTTTTTTTTTTTATGAAAAAAATTCTCATGGTAATCACCTTAGGTTATCATACCTAGGAATTGACATCTCCTTTGAATATTTTACTTAAATTCAAATCTAATGAGGATTTAGGAAGAGAAGGAAGGGGTGGGGGCGCTTGGGAGCACCCATGTGATTTATTTCTGCTTTTAACGTGGTCCTTTGGGATCTGTGATAAAGGCTTTCTTTTCTTATATATGGT
The DNA here is from genome assembly GCA_013398735.1 of Nothocercus julius. Classification (NCBI taxonomy): domain Eukaryota; kingdom Metazoa; phylum Chordata; class Aves; order Tinamiformes; family Tinamidae; genus Nothocercus; species Nothocercus julius. The sequence continues at coordinate 1,571,542 of VZSV01000111.1, forward strand.
TATTATATCTAAATCTCTGGCTACATGAAATGAACTCTTAAGATCAATTGCAAAAAGTCTACACTATTTGCACCCATATTAAGTGACCTCAAAGAATAATTATTTTGCACATCATAGTTTACCATAAGTTTTTACCTCTCGGCTCCCTGTTCTCACCAGTTACAATTCATAAAGGGCATAAGCTCTAAAGATGTTTTAAAAATTTACACTGCTAAATCTGAGAAGTTCTTTCTGTTCAGGGAGCAGTTTATTTTAAGTTGTCTTTGACTTTGTTATATTTTATGATGATCTCAATTTGCAGACAAATCAAGAGAGCTGGGCAGCTCTCTCTTCTAGCTAACAGCAGTGAAACAATCCCAAAAGCAAAATCAAAACATTAGGCAAGGGAGAAGAATTACTTTATTGAATCCCAGTGCATAGGAGCCTCTAACAGGGTGCAGAAAACACAGGTTCAAATCCCTTGTCTGAGTAAAGATTCAAATCCCCATCTCCCAAGGAGGCTCCCGGCTGACTTGCTTTGAAAGGGAATTGGAGCTTTCAGACTTTCCTGGCAGCACAGCTACATTTTCACCAGATGCAAAAGACATACAGGCCATCTAAAGTCTGTGAGTAAAACACTGAGGCACCTGCAGGAATCATAACGTCTGATAATTCATGAATTTAAGGTATTTTATATGAATGTGAATCAACATAAGCAGAGAGATGGCATGCATCCAGTCCAGGAAATTAAAAATATTAGTCAGGGATCTACCTTGAGAAAAGGTAGATCTCCAAACTCGCAGCTCAGCCCAAGACTCCTTTTCTTTTTTCCCCAAAGGCACTGCTGCGCTTTCATTCTTTTCTAAATGACCAACTTACTTAAGCTATGTGCTAACAGTTTGTTAGTTAATAAAAAGATTGCAAAAAGAAAACCTCTGCAATAAAAAGTGAATAAGACTGAACAGTAATTAAGAAACACTGGATTTAGCAAAGTACCTTGACTCTGAAGGCAGAAATCAAATCTAGGTCTCCTCAAATCCCATGTCCTCAGCCCTCATCTATTCTACTTACACATAAATTAAAAAAAAAAAAAAAAAATTCCCTATCTAACTCCGTGATCTTCCCCAGTTTCTCAGCAATGCTGTTGTCTCACTGTGGGTCTAGGGCTGGCTGGGAGAAAAACTGGCTGCAATGGGCTTGGCAGAGAGGGGGGTTGCACTAAGACGTTTGTGGAACCACAGGAAGAGATCGAAACACAAATACAGCTGATGTGGTCGGGAAAATCGCTGCTGAGGATTCTGACAAACTGGTCTGTAATAAAAAGCATACACAGATTTATTTTTAGAACTGAAGAAATCACACTCCCATAATGTTTGTTAACCTAGAATTTCTGGAAAATTTTCACTTTTGGAAATGGTGAGGCCAGAATTAGGTCTGTTATGGTAGTTTACCCTGGATGCCTTAACTTGTGTATGTGGGGAGAGGTAACTTGGCCTACACCATCAAGAAAATGTGTGATGCTTCAGAAAGGGTATGTTATGCATAAGAAGAAAAAGAAAGTGGGTGACAAGGAACACATTTTCATATTCTGACAGCTCCTAATGTGAAAATGGCTCAGTGTGATGGGGATAGGCAGGAAAAAGACTTCAATCCTTGCTCATATGCTTGAGGTTGCTTTAAGCAAATTGGAATAACACTCCCAGGAGGTCACATCATCAGGACAGGAGCTATAATAATTCTTTAGACAAATTTGTAGAATTTTCCATTGCACTTTTAACCACTAGATTCACTAAGGATAAAAGTCTGAGATCCTTAATCCAGACCAATTACTAAACCATCAAAAAGAGCTATAATCTATTTCAAGGCTGAGTAAAGAATAAGTAAGGATTGTTATTTTACTAAGCGCATGTAAAAGGGTTAGGATTTGATAGATACACTGTAACTCTGTTACATCCTTTCCTCTCATCAAAACACTTCGGCACTCATCATGGACCTTTTCATGCTAAAATAATAACAATAAACATGAAACACAATCAGCTACTGTGGCATTTCTCACCACCCATCAGTTAGGAAGCCTGAAACAGGAAGCACCGGTTTCCAAATTGAAAATGTTTGAATGGGCTGTCAAAAAGCCTCTCAGTAAATGTGTTCCATCCAACAGAAACAAACCCTGTGCAAACAAATCAAGTGGTGCAGAAATCCTTTGCACAAGATGATAGGCGAGGCCTCCATGCTGACACTGTACGCGAGCCAAGTTTTCATGTACTTTGATGGCTGACCTCCAACTCCTGACATATTCATTATATTCCAGCATGTTGGGCGCAGATTGCATTGAAGTGATGACAGCTACAAGACAGCCAACGAGGAATATGGGCATTCTGGCAACAGGTGGCCTTTCACTTGTACTGAGAAAGTTAATCTAGTTTATCATCAAAGTATATTATGTTCAAGGAGTGTCATGTTTTGAGAATTCTGGTGACAGATCAAACAGAGGGAGCATTCTTCCATAGACGGTGACATTTTTTGCAGACCAAACCTTTCAAATGACTCCATTGTTTATGCTTGATTTAGGTCAGTTAAAAAGTTATTCCATTGTCTTGGGGCATATGCCGCCGGCTCCAAATTGCAGTTAGTGTCCTGTGTCAGAGGCTGATGGAGGAGGGCACGCGGCAAAGCATACAGCCCTGGGACTGCCAGCGGCCACACACTGGGGAGTACTCGATTACCTGGCAGAAAGTGATTTTAGAAAGACGATACTCCTCAAGGAAAAGTAACAGATAGAAATACCTCTAGGAATGTGCATGTCTTTGGCTCTGACAACCACATTAACTGCAAATCCAGTCTTGAAAAATCTTACCCCTTGCCCCCTGTGCTTATCTATTTCAACAGACTGAGGAAAATGATGTGTAAAATTGAAATCGTGTCAAATTCTTATAATTCAAGTGGCTGTGAGCTCTTGGTTTAATTTCATTTCTGCTTTTGGAGGTAAAGCAGAGAAATACTGCACCCCTCTTACAGCAAAGCATTAATTTTAGATGTGTGCCTATAGTTGCAGGGTTGACTCCAATTTTTCCCGTTGAAACTGTTTGGGGGCAGCAAAGTGGTTTTAACCAAACCAACTTTTTAAACAAAATTAATCTGTTTTCCATGGAAATTTACTCAAAAAATTGCTACTCAGGAAATAATAATGGTCAGAAAAGTATTTAAGCTGGAAATAGAAACCTGGAAGACCTGGTATTGCCTCCCAAATGTTGCAATTTGACTTGCCTGCATCTTTTCTTTATTTAACACTTTCTGGGATACAAAATTACCAGAAACTGTTTAAAGAGAAACTACAGCCATCATAAGCAAAGTGGTCTATCCAGGGAACTGAGTCACAAACAGAAAGGGCAGATTAGCAGAGTCCAAGTTACTGCTCCCACAAGGTACCATGGCAACATTTCCAAATCAAAATCTCATTTTTTTCATCTGGAATATATTTTTTTCTGAATTTCTATCAAAAATACCAACAATGAGAATTGCAGGCAAGTGGCTTGTAGAGGGAAGAATCATCTTTTTTCAACATTTGTTGGTAGGAGGATATCAAAACTTAAACTTTAGATTAAGAAGGATCCTAATGCAGTTCAGCAGAAGAGCTGCATTCTCAGATATGTATGTGTGTATGTAGCAAAGAAAATTATTCTTTTTGTAGTGATGAAAGGAATCTCATAAGGATATTTGGCTTTTGCATGCTTTTGCATCCATCAGACATAGTATCTGAAGGACTCAAAGTGTGTCTGTACTGAGTATAAGTGATGAGTGGTATCGTTCTGATAAAATCCTCGCTGACTGCATTGGGCTTTCCCTCATGGAAGTGTCTTGGAGCACATGAGACAAACTCTTTTTGAGTAAAACTGCATTAGCAAAGGTGTTCCAGAAGAGCACCTGTTGGCAAGCAATGCTTTTTGTCCTTGGGACCATGCTAAAGCTAATCTGAAGTATAGCTTTCTATGAGTTTGTTCCTGCTATGCCACCTGCCCTCCAAGGCCAGGCATAGCTTTAAAAAATTATAATAGAGTGCATACTCTAGAGAGCTTTGCAGCCACTTTCTAGTGGTTCCAAGCAAATAATTTACTAGACTATTTTTTAAACTAAATGATATGAAGGAACTGATTTGTCAGCTAACAGGGTCTTCAGGACATTCCAGAAACCTCTAGAGACCGTGGTATAAGCATATAACAAATCTGACATGAATAGTAAGAAATATTAATTATCTTCCAGTATGGCTTCGTACACCTTTGTTAATAAAGTAGAATATTTCAAGATGGGTGCTGAAAAATTATTGGGGTCTGATAAATGAGGAGACCACTTCTAGACTAGAGAAAGTAAAAAGCCACATTGCCTTGAAACCTGAAGACATCTGGGAAAAAATATGGAAGGAAATAAATTAAACAATTTCTTAGAATGAGACAGGTGAAATGGAGTTCCAGACTTTATCTAATAATAAAGGCAAATGAACAAATAGCAAGTATTCATTTTTTTAAAGAGCAGTGCACCCATATTACCACCTCTCCCTGTCACAGTGACTATTGACATCTACCAGATGACAGCCCTGAATATCTTTGCTGTTGTACACCCTTCCTCACACATGTATAGCTGGGTCCTGGTTCATCAGTTGCTGCCCCGAACCTGTCTCATGCATTTATAGCTTCTGATTATGATCATCTTTAAAGTGTTGTGCAGTTAACTAAGATATTTCTCCATCCTAATCCTTGTGTGACTGAGAGCAAAATCATTCCCACAGGCTCTAGTTTCTTTCACATTAAGACAAAACATATTTCCGTTATTTTTGACCAGAGATGTCTGATTTTGCCTCCTATTTTCTGTCTATTGCTTGTGTTGGCCTGATCTCCTTTAAAACAGATTTTACAAATGGCTTTTAATTAAAAAAAGATGTTATGTGCTTGCTTATGCTGCTCTTCTATCTCTCCCCAGTGATTCTAAGTGTCAGAGATAGAATGTTTTGGAATTTTAATTTAATTTTATTACATAGTTCTTCCCTATTTTCTCCTTAATCCCTCTAGCCAGACACTGAATAGCTGTGACTGGAAATAACACGACATTAGATTAAACAGGTAACTTTCCAAGTCTCCTGGCTTCAAGGAATGCATGACAGAAGCACATTATGCAGTGTTAACCGAGCCAGAAGCCAAATAAAAATAATTGGAAGTTATTCTTTTTACCTGCTGTTTCATAGAAAGAGCGTCCCCCTTCTCAACTTTCATGATGCTGTGGTCAACTTCAGAAAGCAGGTCTGTGTGAACAGGGATTTGTCATAGTCTCCCCCACTCTCCAAAGGATGAGAAGGGCAGGCCCAGAAATGAAGTTTTAAAGTCTTGATCAGGGAATGACCTTCTTACTCAAGGAGAAAAGTACATAGAAACTCATTTTGATTTCTGCAGCTTCTAAGGTAAAAGGGAGGGTCATGTTCTCATCCATGATACTCTCAGAAGAAGCTTAGAAGTTAAATTTGCTTCCTCCTTCTTCATAGTTATTATTCCTCTGAACATCTGGATAATTAATGAAAGATAATCTGGGCAGTTAATGCAAGATAAGACATGTTTCAAAACAGAAAGTTTGCAGTCTTACAAGCAGGAGTAAGATAGGGCTACATGTTTGTCAGTGCTGCATACGGGTATGTTAATGTTCCATGCATGTCCAGGGTTTGCAGAACACCAGCCTGCACCAGGTCTTCCACCCAAAGAAACAAGAGAAACGGGAAAAAGCAAATAGCATTATACACATCACAACACTTTATTACTTGCAATATGCTTATACACAGACTAGCAGAGTGGAATCCTTGTTCATAAAGGAGGTTTGTTGATGCTACTGTAATAACATAATAAATAAGAACAGTAAGTGGTGGGATAAACTAAAATTGTAGAGAGGTAGAACCGTTTGAGAAGTATGTAAGAAAAAGGTATATGCAGATTTCAGACTGTTAATTTGGTTGATGTTTCCATTAGATTTAAGTGAAAGTTTAGACTCCCATCCCAGTTTATAGTTGCCTTAGCTTAATTCATCATTCAGAATTAAATTATCATTTCTAAGGATACTCACTGACTTCTGAAATAGATCAGAGCTGCTCATCTGTGGTATTTGCAAATCAGGATACCTTTGTTTTGTTGACTGGGCAGAGAAATAGTTTGACTTTCAATTAAGCGAAGTAACATACAGCAAGAGTTTTCTAGAAAAAAACATTCAGGGTTAGGAATTATCTTTCTGAATATTTCTTTTTTTGAAATAATTTTTCTTATATTTGTTTCTTGCAACAGACATTTCAACCAGCACATTCCCCACAAAGCATATTTTCAAAGGCAAATGCTGAGGCTTTCTCTTCAGTAACTCTAAGTTTTTTGTTTTGTTTTATTTCTAGTAAGATTAAAAAAAAAATAAAAATAAATGTTATCTCACTCAAAACCCCTAAGAGCAGGCAAAGAATTTCCACTCTTTCCTGTGTGCTTCCAGGTAAGGCCATCTCTGTGTCCTGCTGCTATAGGTGTCCTCATCTGATTTGTCTTGTGTTAACTCTTAAGTGGTCTGTTTTTACACTACATTTTTTACCAGCAATTAGCTAATACATAGTATATATAGTTATTTTGTGACTGTAAAATACTTTTTTTTTTTTTTTTGCCACAAAAGGGCCACTAAGAGTGAATGAATGTTTCATCCACTTAGGGATACTAACTGGGCTGCCCTAAGAGGGGAAACTGTATCTTAGACAATCATCGTTGTCTGTCCAACTCCTGTTGTTATATAAAAGATGGCAATGGAAACACACCCATAGTGGCAGGATGATATGCTACTTAAGGTGAAAGAAAGTCCTCAGACTACACAGTAAGGAAAAAGCTCACTGTGTTTTGCATTTCCAAGTCACCTGCATAAGCAGAGAAATATGAATTCATAAAAAAAACTATCTATATTTTATATAGATAGATATATACCTATATATATATCTAATATCTATCTAATAATATCTATTTAATCTATCTAATAATATCTATCTATCTATCTAATAATATAATATCTATCTAATAGTATAATATCTATCTATCTAGTATATATATCTGTATGTATCTATGTATATTGCATCCTCATACTCCAATGCTACCTGTCCTGAATTGACCTGTGGAAGATATTTTCTCTACAGAACCACATTTGAGATATTTACCTTTCTGTAACATCCCTAAAGCTTACGTTGCAGCTTTATCTGCTGCTAGCATACCTCAAGTGCTTAAGACACAAGAGAGACTAACAGATCATATATCACACAGCTAAAATGCATCATTAAATATGGTTTCATATAGAATTACCATACAGCAAAAACAAAGAAGAGCAATAAACTTTTGTCTTAAAATATACATCCTGTATATAGTAAAAATACATCCTGTTCATAAAGCAGTAATGCGGGTATCTAAATGCATGCTAATGTGTCAAATGTCTGTTGCAATTTCATGGCACGAACTTCCAGTAGCTCTGTGACATTGCCACTAATTTTTCTTATTAAGAAAAATTACTTCTACATTCTGTCATGCCATTTTCTAGAGGTACGCACTAAGGAACTAGTGTACAGTAACTCAAATTAGATACAGTGTGTCTCTGCTTAATTTACTTCATGCTGTTAATTACCCATCTAGAGAGATTTTAATGATGCCACATTTAATAATCCAGATCTGTCTATGTATAAGCAGACACTTTTAAACAGAGTGGAACTGATTTTGTTTTGGTACATGAATGACAACAATAACCTGGGAATTTTATGTAGCAGGATGTTGAATAAGCTCGTTTTTATTAGTCTTTTTGCCAGTAATTGACAGTGCAGAAGGCTTTCCTGGGAGTCACTTTCAAAAGAGAACAAATCCACTTTATCCCTAGATCCCCTTGGTTTTGGCCAACCTGGAACCAAAGCTTGAACTACACATGGCTACTCAGCGAAGCTCTTCCCACTTCAAATATGTTCATTGGCTTCAGTGGAGTTCTTCATACCTGCTTTCCTTTGCTGGGGAATAATATTTCTTTATCTACTTTGATCAATAAAAATAAAAGGTAACTACAGGCAAAGGAGCACTGGCAAGCAGCAAGGGCTCTGAAAGAGAATAGAGGTCAACATTTTCAAATTTAATTTCAATATGGTGTTTAAACTAGCACACCATTCTAAGTGGATCATTTCCATGTCTAAACAGACATTTCGGTATTTGCTGAATTAGGACCAAGGATAATATCAATTTACAAGTTGATTCACTAATTCACATTGCTGATTTTAATAATCTTTGAGATCTTTTGCTTACACCTGCTCTTCTGCAGCTACTCCTATGGGTGCAGTGAGGATGTTCCCCTCAGTCCCACAACCCTCCCCAGCTACAATCTTCATCCTGGAGCATTTTAACATATTCCTTCAGCTGCCCACTCGCATCTAGCATAGTCTGTCACCCTCCATACGAGTCCTGCAGATCAGAGACACTTGGTGAAGCAATAATTCCTCATACTTTCTGTCACACTGCAAGAGTTCAATCTATAGGAATATTTTTAGAAGTTCAGAATAGTGCACTTATAAGTACAGATAACATATATGTATACATATGAAGTATGCCTTTATGGACTTAGTCTCCTGAAGGCAGGGAACTTGTTGAATTTCTTTACAACATTCTTCATCAATCAGGAACATGAAGACTATACAGACAGCAGCATTTTAAATACTGTAGCAGGAAGTGCACTCAACTTTTTATTTAAATGCAAATAAGCAAGCAGTAGGGAGGCTTCCAATTGATTTTACAAATTTCACAAATAACTCCTACAGTGTTAAACTTAGACAGGTTCCCTCTCATCATGCGTTGTACATTAGAGGTCTATTTAGTGTTCTGAATCTCACAGGAATTTCAAAGAATTTGATCAGAAATGAAAAAGGAGTTAGGAATTTAAGTGATTCATGTGAACAATGAGGGTTTACACTGAGTTGTATTATATAGATATTATAACTTACTAGATCTAGTATTTCCTTTATCTATATATGTACAGAGACTGAAGAATTCCTTAGTATCTTGACCAGACTTAATAAAGGAAAAGTTGTTGCACCTTTGTTATTTTAAAATATTCAAAAGCTTTGATATAACACTTTCAAGGTGACAATTTGGTTTACACCAATTTAAAGACATTTAATTTTCCCTTTTCATGAGTCGGAACATCTCCCTTTTAGTTCCTCTATGATGATTTCCTTTTGGTCTCCTGAGTACATGAAAAAGAATTTTTATTCAGATACTTCCTCTTTTGAAAGAATTTGCGTTGACTTCATGTTTCTTATCTGTGAATTCTCTGTAACCCATTCCTAATAAATTAGGCTCAGTGTCACATTTAATAATAGTCCATTGTGTTGTTCTTGACCTTGCCCAGTGAAGTGTATTAGTCCTCCTATCCTCATAAGCACAAATGAAATTTAACTAGTCGATGAGTGAGGTGCTGTTCTGTCCTATATAGCCTTTTATGAGATTTTAATTCAGTGATTACTACTTGTGGGACCCCTTTCACTGGTGCACTCACACAGTCTACTCATTTATTTGCCCACTTATCTTTGAGTAATAAAGAAGGGTTCACTATGGATTGCATCATTCATAGTCAAGTAGCCGTCTAACTCCCTGGAGGTCAGTACAAGTCCATTATCTCTCAATGTTTAGATGACCTTTCTTTTGAAAAAAAAAAAAAAAAGACACTATTTTGGAAATTGTCATTCCGCTATGTTGGAAATGTCCATACAATGACAATTTCCATGCCAGAAAAAGATTTGGAGTGGGGCCTAGATATTTTAGAATAATTATCTTCCAGTATAATAATCCTAGGCAAAGTTCTTAGAAAGAATAAAAATATCCAAATATATCCAAGTTTACTTTCTAATTCCAAAATGTTCAGAAGCACGGCCATAAATTTTGCAGTGCTCATTTCCAATACCTATTTCTCTTAACAAAATAAGGGATGACAGATTACACTCTTAGGTCATTCAGTCGCATGCTGTTACACTTTCTTTTATGAGTACATGCTAAAGTCTAAAGACAGAGAAAAGATTCATATTTTGTTGACAATAAAAATTTTGACATTACTCATATAGCCATCATATTCGATCAAACAGACAAAAAAGCTTTTGCACCAACTGAGGAGGCTATTCCAGAAACTCGTTTATCTGATGAACAACTCAAATGAAGGAATCAGTAAGGGACTTCTGTTTGCTGTGTTTTCTCAATAATATCCTACACACAAGGGAAAAGATTTTGAAGCTGGGGCAAAATTTCCAAGTGTAAATCGTTGCCATGGTTTATTTTATAGCCAGACTTCCTTCAAATAACGGAGAAAGATTTTCACTATGTTTCTGAGATTATCACATTTTTAATCCTTTACATTTCAGCATCCAAAGGACTTGACTAGATTGAGTTATGATTGTCCTAGACATTGTACAAGGATATGTCAAATGAAAGTCACTGCCACAAAGAACGTAGCATTGTACCTCACAGTTATAAAAGAGCCTGCAACATTGAATATTCTGAGTTTTGTACAACCTTCAGCTAAAGATATCAGATAATATGCAGAATATAGACCCAGGAGAGTGGAGATGTCTGCCTTGTCAAGTTCGCAAGAATTAATTTATTCTGATAAATGCAAAAATGTAGCTTTTTAAGTCTTCAAGGCTATACCACTGTCTGGGCATTTGCCTTTGATCCAATATAAATGAATATACCTGTTCTAAGGAACTGCATAATTTAATTATTTATTCATTCCTTATTCTTCACATTTCTCAGCAAAGAGCTATTAACAAAATATGGGATTTCTTTAAAATTTACATGAAATATGATAGGATTTTTTTTGAATGAGGTCTTGCTTATTCCGAATATAATCAAATTTTGCTCACAGTCCTTAAAACATTCAAAGGCTTCACTCCATGAGTGGCTTGGCATTGTCTGTCTACACAAGCAGCAACAGATAGTCTACTGTGAATGACAGGAGATGCTTGCTACCTTGCAGTGCATGGCTTCTTCGGAACACTTCAAAAAAGTATCTGTATTGAACTAATTTATCTTCAGGGCTTGGAACATCAGAAGGTAGAGAAAAGTGAATCAATTTCTGCTTTGTGATTACAGAAAACAGACCTCCTCTGCCTTTCCCATCCTCCTATCCCCCTCCACCCTGCCTACAGAGCTCACCACACTGTGCTACAGCACCAGGAGCTTCACATTTTCTAAAACATAAGGGAACAGTGTTGGAGAGCAAGGTTTTGCCCTTGCCTCTTCCCATGGCAGAAAGGAGCGCCAAAGTCCTTGACCGAAAGGCATCAAATAAAAATCTTCCTATGCAGGGGTTTCTCTCCTGGTGCTTATAGCCTGATTTGTGCCAAACCAATTGACAGTTTTATACCACTCTTTCAGGAAAAAAATGCTCCCATGTGCAGATCTGGGCTCCCCAGTACAAGAGAGACACGGAGCTTCTAGAGAGGGTCCAGCGTAGAGCAACAAAGATGATTAAAGGACTGGAGCATCTGTCTTATGAGGAAAGAGTAAGCAAGCTGGGCCTGTTTAGCCTGGAGAGGGGAAGACTGAGAGGAGATCTGACCAATATGTACAAGTACTTGAGGGATCAATGTAGGGAGGATGGGGCCAGGCTCTTCTCCGTGGTGGCCGGTGACTAGACATGGGGTAACGGGTGCAAGTTGAAACATAGGAAGTTTAATCTCCATGTGAGGAAGAACTTCTTTCCTGTGAGGGTGCCAGAGCCCTTCCTGGAGATCTTCCAAACCTGCCTGACTGACACCCTGTGCCCCGTGCTCTAGGTGACCCTGCATGTGCAGGGGGGTTGGACTAGATGATCTCTAGAGGTCCCTTCCAACCTTAAGTATTCTGTGATTCTGTGATATACAGTACATATGATTTGCCATCATAGTCTATAAAAAACTTTAAGCAGAATAATAAAAATGCTCATAGCATGAAAAGATAAACAGGAAAATTATTGGGTTTATGGCTTATTACAAGCTTCTCAGATGTTTCACTTACAAGGACAGGTAAACTGACCTATGATATCATGCTATGACATCATACAAATATAATACTTTTCCTAGAGCTGCATGGGCAAGCAGATGAAACTCAGGACTCACAGATCTGACATTAAACATATAAGGCAGGAAAACGATTCAGTTTCTCCATAAATCAAACAATTATTGAAAATGTTCACACCAACCTTTGGGCCATGAAGCTTCTGAGTTAGGCTCATTCAAATTCAATGTCCTCTACTTCTTTCCTGTCAACCTCACTTACTGTTTTGACTCACCATTGTTGTCAGGAAGAAAGTGTTATTTACACATATTTCCATTCCGGTCAGCTGAATAAAATTGAATTTAAAACATGTATTGCAGATAGACACATAGATCTTACTTACAGCAATAATGCAGGGTCAGATCACCTATCTTAATAAAATAATCCAAAAAATTCCCTATCAGCTAAAGTGAAATCAATCACTGAGACGGGGAATATCAGGTAGGTCTCACTCCAATCTCTCATTGGCTTCAACCCTAAGAAGCAGGAGCAGTCTCTGTCTCATTTCTCTTCAGATAACCCTTTGGAAATCTTGACAACCCTTTCCTGAAAGGAAGGCCCATTTCCCCAATACTTGCCTAACCCTTGATGAATGGCACCCAGCTTTCAGCATGATCTGCCCATGGGCAAAGCAGCTTTGCTGGATTGGATTCCAGAAGTGGTGCAGAAATAAGAAGTAATATAGGAGCCAAAGGCAATTTAGGACCCAATAAAATACAGGCACCCAAGATATTCCATATCTATGTCACATCTTCCAGGTCTCTCTGCACACGGAAACTGCAGAAACCAAACTTCCTATGGGCTGAGCATTAAATAGTCTGCAGCTAAGTCAGCTTCTTATGCCTGGTGTTGGTCTAAATGACCTTTTCCCTATGAATAAAATATCAGTGTAAGTTTTGAACCAAAACAGTTCACAAACCTAAATAAGTAGTGATTTCAGGAAGACAGATCCAAAAGCTCTACTTGTGTTGAGACAAAAAATTAAACTAAATGAAATAGTGAGAATCCTTTTCATTGATTAACTTTATCATTTTTTTTTTTTTTGCTCTGTGTAGGATATAGAAAAAGAGATGTTCATTGCTTCTTGTTTACATTTTAAAAGTCTGGTAAAAGCAGCACAATTGTCCACCACTTCACAGACAACAAAGACATCAATTTACTTACTTTTCACAGGCAAATATATCAACATATTGCAAGTATATATGCTAACTCTGATTGATTCTTCAGTGTAAGACTCTCACACCTCGCATGATGCATGAGATAATTTTCTTGTTTACAGAGATTTCTGCTTATTTTCCCATTAAAACAAAAAGACTCCACAATACAGTGGATGTCTAATACAGAGTTATGAATGGCATTTTGCACAGTCCATAAAAAAAATATATATATATTTCCTTTATTTGGAAAAAATGCCCACTAATCTGGCTTTCAATAATTCTGCACAGGTTGTCTATAACTTAATGCAAATACAAAGCTGACATTATCTTTTGCTCACACATAATTTTTGTCATTTACAAAATGCAAATTCATATTAGTTTGTCACAGAGATTTTCAAAAAATCTAGATATAAGTTGTTTAATTATCTAACAGATCAGTGGGGAAAGAGAGAGAGAGAAGATTTTTCATAGTTGATAGCTTTATTTCTTTTCCATTGCAGTTGCAAAGGAACATAAGTCCAGCCAGAAAACTCTTTTGAACAGAAGAGTGAACAATGACTCACAGACCGTAACTTGAGTTTCTGCAGTTTTGATGTCACTTTGACCTAAAAAAAGACATAATTTTGAAAAGCCACTCTTCCTTTGTTGCTAAAGAATCTTGAATCTTATCCTCTGGATTACAAAACATTCATAATTCATGTCATTGTGTGGTTTTTAAGTGTTTGGTTTAGAAAGCAAGTTTCCAGTATAGTTACAAAAAGAAGTGTTTTCAAGGTTTTTGAAAACTGGAGAAACAATGAGATCGGACTCCTGGGTTAAAAAGAAAAAGTTTTATTGCAACAATTAACATACTCTTTCATGTATGAAATACACATTCTTAGAAAATAATTGCAACACATTTTCAAAGGACAGGAACAAATATGCCATACCCAATAAACACAGTTCAATCCATAAAATGGCAAATTGCAACTTCTGAGTTCTACGTTCTGGCATTTTGAATATCAGATATTTGCAGACACTTTTAGTTACGTACAGATCTGCCTGTCATTTGAAACTGAGGCATATTCAGAATGAATAAAAATTCTTGATTAATTGTAAGACATCTAAAGCTGACTCCACTCTTTAAAATAGGTGGCCTGACTCCTTCCAGAGAAGAGCAACTACCTCTGTGCAGAATGAAATCTGTTTGCTCGATGCTGACCTTTCCCATATGAATAGACAATCTAGTGATTTCATTGAGTCAACAAGCAGTTAAAATAAAAAGTCAGTGAGGATCAAAGTTGTCCTGAAATCTGTAAGACATAAGCTGAAAAAACCAATTGCCTACATAGAAAGTTCCTCAGCTGCAGTAGTTAAGATTTGTTATCAGAGATATATCTAAGTTATTCAGCTTTGCAGTTTACAAAATAATAAACAAACATAAAATTAATAAAACATTTTCCTAGAATTCAGAAGACATGGCTAGATCATTTTTCTAATATTCAGCCAGGTTTGACCTATAAAAAAATAATAATAAGTGTTTTCACTAACACTAACTATAGCAAAAAGGAATGTTAAAAGGTTGTCACTCAGTACTTTTTGTTGCCTCCTTTCTCTCATCTTGACTTCTGAACCCTAGTATATCCGCACCTTTCATTTTGCTCTTGTACCATATTCTTAAAAAGCATTTTGGAGAAAGAGTTTTAAACTAGCATTATCAGAATATCTGAAATAATGTATTTTTTGCAGCTTGGCACCTATAGTTTTGTAAGTAGAAAGATGAGTATTTCTGCCTGTTTTATTTATTTTCATATAGTTGCATCCTCAACACTATAGCTTAAAAGATATAGCAAACAGCAGTTCTGTATCTCTTTCCCCAGTTATTTAAATACTTTAAGAGATTTCACTGAGGACTTAAAATTTCCCTGAGAAAACTCTGATCTAGTTTCAAATATCTGATTGCAAATCACTTGATTTGCTACCTTACCAAAATCACGTGTATAAATTAATCTACATAACAATGTTATACTCCTGTCACTTCATTCTTCAAGTCTTCACAATTTTTGACAGAAATGGTAATGTTCTGCCATAACATTTATCAAAGAATTTTTTTTTTTTTGATAGGTCAAAGAATTCATCAAGTTAAAAAAAATGCTTAGTCCATAGACCCAGATTCCACCATGACAGGTGAGCTGTAAATATCTTCTGTCTTTCAGATCCCACGCTCTGCAGAATCATTCTCTTGTCATCATGCAGAAAATCCAGTGCTGCCAATTGTCCACAAGTGATTCAGAAAACTTAACTTCCAAAGATTGAGGTGCAGGGAGCACTCCAAGATATAGCCAGAAAGATGAAATAGGAACTTTGGTGAGGAATTAATTATTTATATTGCACATTCAAGCAATGGGATTTTGGAACATGCCAGAGAGATGTCCTACTTAAAATCACACAGCAGTATTTACTCAGCTGCTAATTTTATTTGGCCTTACTTGAAACTCCATTTCCTAATTTTGCAATGGTCTTATATCCAAAAGAATGGGTTAAATGTCAGTCTGCACAACTCATGCTTCTTACCTATCACCAGGAAAGAAATGATAAATACAGAAATATTAGTGATAAACACCTTAACAACTTCAGTATTAAGTAGCTGCGCTTTAGTACAGTACTACAGTCTGAAGTGATTAGTGTTTGACCAAAAAGGTTAGAAATGGCAGGGGTTTTCCAATGCATATCGGATGTAAATTAAAACTAATATTGATCTTGAATCAACTTGGTAGTGTAATAACTTAAAATACTGCAGGGAATTCATTAGAGAGTCAGTGAAGTGAGTAACTAGCTGTTTGCAAATAATTCTAAGCCTAGCATTTCTAAGCCGCTTTCAGAAGTCTATAGGTTAGCTACAAAAATGTGTTTCCAATGGAGCTCTGTGTACCAGAATTTAGTCTAATAATGTATTATTTTTAATACTGATACTGCATTTTCATCTATTTTAACTAAGATACAGAGTAAAAAAAAATCTTTACATTGAGACATGCCTCACACACAGAGCTACACTGTTGCTTCAAGATTCTTTTTGCACTTTTCAATAATACATATTTGGCTTCCAAAAAGAAATAATTTTTATCAGGAAAGCAGGACTATTTTTTATTTCTGGAAATTCACTTCTTTCTTCTATTTTGTGGGAAGCAATTATACTTATATATATTTCTTTAAAAAATTTAACAGCTGAATATGATGCTTTCCCTTAGTAACATTAACATTTACAGTAAAACCACACAAGCCAATATTTCTCTTCATGGTTTCATTTATTTACAGTCTGGAAGGGGCCACCTAAAGGCTTACAAATAAACGAAGTTTTTCATAAACATGTAGGAATGTTAATGGAAGGGCTACAGGGCATATAGAAGTAGTTTATACAAGCTGGCATTCAAACCAAGATTAATGCTTTGATCTGGTGAGAAATAATAAACTGATTGAAAGCAGGATCCAGGCAGCCGCTATGGAGGCCTGCACTCCCACGCGCTAGCTGAAGGGAGGGACATGCTAAGATGATGGTCAGAGTATAAATCATAAAGCATAGATCCCATTTATTGACTGGTTATTGTCCTGTATCGCACATCTCTCCTGATCCTGTGGCCCAAACAGCAGCACTGCCCCATGCTCCCCCAACCTGTGCAGTACCACACGTGGTTCATCATCCCGAGGACAGCCAAGGGCACAAAGGATTTGCCTAGAAGAAGAAATTCCATACAGATATTGCCAGTCGTGAAATATATTCACATGGCTGGCATAGTTTCGATAGCCTGATACGAGATCCTTTACAGTGATGTAATTTATCCCTCCTTAAAATGGGATTATTAATTCCAAAACAAATCACTCAGTTACCTTGGAGCTTCTATGTACAAAGCAATGATGCAGACAATCACTATGGTTATAATTAATAGTTATCTTCTACTTCAGCATCGCATTATTTCATTTTAAGCTGGCTTACCAATAAAACCAGCTTTTACTGAAGGCAAGTTGAAATGATAAGTCTAAAAACATGGCAACCAGCACTGGAAATTCTCAGAGGCTTTGCTGTGATGGAAACTGCATTTTGGCAATCACAAAGTTGCAGGATGAGAGAAAGCTCTGTCCTTCCTGAAATAAAGCTGTTGTGAAGTGGGCACGTCTTTAATACCTGGAACCAAAACGAATGATGCTTTGCTAACTAGGGAAAAGGAAAACAAACATTAAGCAAAAATATTCATTAAACAAACACACTGTTATATGTGTACCATGAACCCAACGCAGAAAAATATTTAAATTTAAGCATAGACTGCAAAGGAAACATTGTCAGAACATAGAAATATTGTCAGAGAATGCAGGGATGCTACAAGGAAGACCAGGGAATTAGAGTTAGTAAGAGATATCAGGGACAACAGGAAGGGCTTCTATGAATACATCAGCAAGAAGAGGAAGACAATGGAAAATGTTGGTTCTCTGCTGAATGGACAGGGTGCCTTGGTGACAGAGGATGTAGAGAAGGCGTATAAGAGTGCACAGAAGAGTTACTAAATGACTTCTTTGCTTCTGTCTTTATTACTAAGGCTAGTCCTCATGAACTACAGAGTCTCAACACTCTGAACTCAGAGTCTCAAGAGGGAGAACCAGGAGAGAAGACTTTCGGCTGGTTGAGGAGGATTGGGCTAGGGATTATTTAGCAAACTGGACACCCCTAAATCTATGGGCCCAGACGGGATGCGCCCAAGAGCGCTGAGGGACCTGGCGGGGGTTCTTGCTCAGCCGCTCTCCATCATCTCTGAGAGGTCGTGGGGAGCAGGGGAGGTGCCTGAGGTCTGGAAGAAACCAACGTGACTCCAGTCTTCAAAAGGGGCAAGAGGGAGGAGCTGGGAAACTACCGGCCAGTCAGCCTCAGCTCCATCCCTGGAAAGGGGATGGAGCAGCTCATCCTAGAGCCCACCTCTAGGCATGTG
>VZSV01000111.1:1613690-1633439 GCA_013398735.1 Nothocercus julius
TGAAAAGAAGGTGTAATACTGATGCTTACCTTGATATGACATTAAAAGACAGTTTGGGTCAATATAACTAATAGAGAACAGGGGATTTTTTTTTTTTTTTTAAATACTTAAATATTTGTACTTACTGATTTTACCCTTCAGATGCATTTTAGGATACTGAAGCAATTAGCCAAATCCAAACCACAGAGACAGAAGTGCCTAAGAGACAGTCCCTCTCTTAATTTGTATACTACGCATACAATATCATGGGTTAATCTATCAAAACAGGAGAGAAAAAAAAAATAAAGTGTTTCTGCAACAATACTTCAGAGCAAGTGTGAGTTTAAGTGGTGCCCAGAATTGCTTCCTTGCACTTGATGGCAAGTTTATGGACATGCTGTAAATGTCAGACTACGCCTTTTTTAATAATATAGAAAGACACCATAATACTGTTTCCTTGTAACCAGGACAGAAAATCATTTGGTAAGAGTAAGAACATTTATTGGTTTTGACATAAAAATTTCTTGCTGTGAGGTGGAAATGCTGTCCTCCAAATACCGGAAGAAACGTGAAATCTCAAGGGTTATGTTCAGTAACTCTTGGTTCAAGAGCAGACGCTGCAGGTGCATTATTTACGAGCTTGTCAAAGATGATCTTCTGCAGTGCACTACTCCAGGACTCATCTCCGGCTATGCCCAGAAACAGAGTCTCGTGTAAATACATGGCAGAACTGGGTAGCTGTACATTGAGCCCACACTGCCTGTGTTACTTCAATACCACTGTGGTCACTGTACAATGTTTATTTTGAAAAGTTCTTCAATATTGGAGGTAGCCACTCCTCCCACATACACCACATACGTACAGGTCTATGACCATGCTTTTCAATATACACTTGCTCTGAAAAATTCCAAGTGACAGTTCTCACAGTAGCCATATTTATGTTCTTATGCATATTTCCTATTGCTGTATCTGTACTCTGTTAATTTGGTGCAACAGATGTAACATACTCAATGTAAGTGAGAAACAGTTGCAGTCCAAGCCGCTGCTTTGAATTTCCTAACTCCTGTATACACACAAAAACTTGAGGTTTTTTTTTTTTTTTTTTTTTTTTTTTTTTTTTTTTTTTTTTTCATTCTTTCAGAGCATAAATCCTTGAGCAGAAGATAGCCATATGAGGATTTCAGTTAGGATGATCACAAATAAACACACTAGAAGAAAATCAGAAGGCACTCAAAGGACAAAACTGTCAGAAAAATCAAATGGGTTGACTGGGTCCCATTTGCAATATACAGCAAGCTAGATTTGCAGCAGCTTAAGTTATAGGAGCATTGCTGCCTTCAGTACAAATACGTTCATTTGAATCAAGGATCTGACCTGTGTTTCCTGTAGAAGACACTGCAGATGTACATAGATCTTCTGCCATAGATAGCTGCCCTCATGTTTTTCTCATATATCAAATCTGTCAACATTTCAGGGAGGAGAAAGAATATGTTTTGGATGCCAGAGTAAAAACAAATACACAATCCAGTTTGAACTGCTCCCATATAGACTAAAAAAATTCCTCGTATGGAAAAATCACAGCTGATAAAGTCACCTTTTTCATACTTGACTGAGTAGCTTAAAAAGAAATAAGACAGAAAAATCACTTTGGGCTGACAGCAAGGAAGAGAAATATAATTAAAAATTGTGTATTTTTAGCAAATACCATTTTGATTGAAAGTGTTTACCCTAAACATGTCTATACTGGACAGTCAAGGATACAGAGATTAGAAATATCTGGCTTTCTTAATGCATCATTGCATTAAACAACAAACAGGAGAGGAAAAGAATACAAAGAGAGAAATGGTTGCATCTTAGAGACAGAGAATTCAAGTCACAGATTTGTGGTGCAGAAAAACAAACATTTTTGCACAAGACAAAAAAAAGTACTCTGCAGTGGCTAGAAAAATTGAAGTACAAAAAAGGGAAGGTGACCTTGGGTGCTTCAATTAAAATAATAAAAAAGAAAGCAACTCTGTACCAGTTCTCATTTGCACTGAACCCTGAAGGGAAAAAATTAGGATGACTACACATTCAACCACAGCAATCCTGGATTAAGGCATTTAATTTCCTAGACTGTTTACAAATCATCAGTACAATCAATCATAAACAGATATATGGTAGACTGCTTTAAAAGTATATTACTTTGCTGTCAAAACTAGCTCTAGTACAAATTCAGGAATATGCTATGTGTTAATCTTTTTAAAGGAAGGTTTTATTTCAGGGGTCTGAAATAATCTCCTATGCCGGAACTATCTCACAGAAATACAATATTCTCTGCAAACATTAAGTAGGTGGTTGCTCTTTTGTTAGCAAATAAGGCTACACCTAGCCTTTTAAATTTGTGAATAGCTTGGAAAATAGATGTCTCCAAAATAATCTGCTTATAAAAGGTATGTTATACAAGAGTAATAATTAACAGAAAACATCTGTACCATGTTTACCTTTAGGTAACATATTACTTTTCTCAATAGCAGAGAATCTCCATATAAGTTAAAATCTATGTTATTTTGGCAAATATCTGGAAACATCTTCTTCACCCTAATTGTAACAAATCTGGTAACTCTGATGGAAAAAAACTTCAAAATTTTCCTCTACGCTCTTCTGCATCAACAAGTATTTCCCAAGCATTCATAGTACAGGTAAATAAAAGATCCTTATCAGCCAAGGTCTGCCTTTGGTCCTTGGAAATAAAAAATCTCTCAGTCTGGAGCTCATATGCCAAGTGGTCACCAAGGACTGTCACTTCACACGAAAGGCTAATATGCCTAAGAACTTCCAACATGGATAATGCCCCAGGTTACATGAAAAGAATTTAATTCCAATCATGTCTTTTTTTTTTTTTTTTTCCTCCCCAGTTCTCCCATTACATAGAGTACAAGCTTCTTCCCCTCGCATAGTGAACGAAATTCACTTTCCCTAAATTTTTTTAACCTATGCCTTAACAAAATGGAAGCTGGGTTAAGTTCTTTAATCTAAGTCAAGAGAAATCTTTTCACTGAGCTGAAAAGGTTTTATATCAAATTGATGAGGAAACCCGTGTGTTATATCCCAGTGCAACCTCTCCCCCTATAACCCATAGAGCTCCGTGTACTTTGGCAGGCTCTGGAGCAAGAATTATTCCAAATTTCGCTCTCACTGAGGTATGAGTTAAAACAATCATTGCATCAAATGAGAGATACAGAAGTGGGAGGTGGCAACTCCTAACTAGGATGGGTGGATCCTTACCGCTGACGCATCCAGGAGTCGAGAATCACTGCAGTCAAGTAACACTTCAGAAATTCTAAAATCACCGATAGTGCTGAGAAAAGGTTTGTAAAAACACACATTAGCATTCAACGATAAAACTTGAGATCATACACAGTGGTCTGCTCTATGACTGAATGCCAGTCCACCACAAAATGAACTTCACTGCACACAGAGATTAGTGGATGCAAAAAGAGGGTGGTTGTGAGGAGAAAAAAAAAAAACTCAGAAAAATATATTTTAGAAGTTACTTATGTTTAATGCTTAAAAGTCTGAATGCACAAACAATAATCTACCATTATAGAAGTACTGGTGGTCAATACAATGCATTAGAACTATGTACAATGACACAGTTTAGTATCAAAATTTTTCTACACTGTAGAGTATTACGAAACTGTTAATGACATCAAACACTAAGCACTTAAGACACCATTTTTTGCTACCACATTTGGAACTTCAATGAACAGTCCATTTTAACTTGCAGCATCATCCATTTCTAGTATGAAATTAAGTAATTTTCTACTTATACAATAAGATTTATCTACACGGGTCTTTTGATTTTGATCCATAGCAGCAAAGGCACTGTACATCAGCAGATCCACAGACTTAAAGATTTTTTTAAAGCATTCAAAAGAAAAAAAAAGTCACAGATCATAGTTTAACAGCAACAACAACAACATAAAAAGATAACACAATGTCTCCGGCACAGTGGCTCAGCCTGTGTCCATTTTGGGTACATCCAATCAAGACTTGGATTGAAATGGTGGCAAACAAAGCAAGTCCTTTCTCAAGTGAGAATCCATTCCTTTATTGTACTTAAGAATGAATGCTCTTGTAAATCCTACCTCAGAGGTCCTTGCTTTTATAAGTTTGTAAATTGGTAGGAATTCATTCTTATTTCAGTGCAGTTTGCAATGAATATATCAAATATTTTTCATAATCTCTTGTAATTGAAAAATTGCCCAAAGACACATATCCCCATTGAAAGAAACGTGGCAAGTTTCCAGAAGTAATAATTCTTTGAGGCAACTTATTATACTTCTCTCTACAATATACAAAGAGAGGTGTTATATTAAAAAAGCTACATTGACACCAAAATCCTTTGTTCATCAATAGAAAAACACTAAGAACAAATCTGTTCAGAAGATGCTATATAGACATTGGAAATAAATTGGCACATTCTCATAAAAGGTATTTAACTTAGATGAGAACTGAACTTGCCATTCATCACAGGCATATAAATCATTGGCTATAGGTTGCAATTTCCTAAATTTTCAAGACTATCTAAAATAGTTAAACTAAGCATATCCCCATCAAATATTTATACTGTAACAGTACTTTGAGGCCTCACCAACAATAGCACTAAAAAAAATCCCCTTTTTTTTTTTTTTGTTTAAATCAGAAGCTACGAGTCTATTCAGTGTAGCTTTTATTATCTCCACAACATCCTTCTCTTCAATCCCTGTCATCCACCAGCAAAAGCACAAAATATACAATGCACCTTTCAAACTAAAGCCGGGCCAGACAGCTTTATTTAGTCAGTTCATTGTTAGAAAGCCTTCTTTAAACAAAATAAATACATTACAGCTATAATACATAATTAAAGAGTCAAGTTCACTGTTAAGTATGCTTATTTAATCTTCTTCCAAGTATATATCTGATGATTTGGTATCACAAATTTTTAATCAGCATTCACAATTCAACAGCAAGTTAAAAGGGGGAAAAATAAATTCCGTAACTGTGATAAGCATTTAAATTCTTAGTTTGGGAAACTTATAAGAAAAAAAAAAAAAGAAAGAAAAGAAAGAAAAAGAATATACAGCAAAGTGCTACGAGAAGGAGTCCTGTCTGTATTCAATTTGTCTCTAATAAATAACTTCGTAGACTGTAGCCTTCTTATCCCCAGAGCCAGTGACAATGTATTTGTCATCCACAGAAATATCACAGCTAAGCACAGATGAGGATTCTTTGGACTGCAAGAAAAAAAAAAGAAATATATACATATATTAATTAATTTTAATTCTTTTCAACCCATAAAAGGACTTGAAGTTAAACAAGAATAGTTTACAGGGAGGAAATGCAGGGAAAAGCTCATTTAAATGTCACCGGTGTAGATCCAAAGCAAAAGTAAAAAGGGTGGCAGCTTTTATTACAAAGCTGTTTCTCCAAATTTGTCTCACCTAAAGCTCTATGGCAACAAAAAAGGTCAGCAAAAAAGAAAGTGGATGTTTTATTTAATGGTATGGAACTAGAGATAACCTATCAATCAAACAAAAATAAGTAGTCCCTTCTATACATTTTACAGGAAATGAGTATTTATTAAAATCTTATGCTAGTCTTTGCATAAGAATGAATCACAATCCATCTTCTTCCTCCTTCTCTTTTCTGTTTTAAACCAGAAATCCTAATAGAGAAGTACTCTGAAGTCCTACCTACCCACATGCATAGAAGAAAGAAATTCCATGACTTCATGGAAATAACTACATCTCCTATCAGTATTCCTCCAAAAATAAATAAATAAATAAATAAATAAAAAGGGAAAAAGGGAAAAGAAAAAAGAAAAAAAAATGCACAAAGGAATTTACATTTCCAGGGAGAATGCAAATATGAAAAGGTACCACTGTAGTATAAGCAACAGCACACAGCAGGTGAACAGAAGACAGGTTACAGCCCCTTGATCTCCCCAGCTATTCTATCAGCATGGAGAAGGATCTTTTGTGAGATGATATATATATATCATGTGATGCATGCTGTTACATTATGCTTGCAGTTTTAGGAGATGTTTTCTCTATATAACATATATGGCCACACTTTCTTTCCCGCCCTTCAGTGCAAGAGGTAAATACTTCACAATCATGCTAAGTTCCTACAAAGAAGCTTCTACTGCACAACACAACTATTTCTTCCTCTGCTCCTAATTAGGAAAGCTGCCCTGGGAAATTATATAGTTTTAAGGAAGATGATTTTGGAAGGATCATTTGTATACTCTGTAGGAGGTTGTTGTAGAATACTTCCCAATGAGAAAGCTCAGACTTCAGATTTCTTGTGCCAAAGCAAACTGCACTGTCCCAAAAGGCAGAGACATTACAGTGTAGTGGAGACGTCACCGTTTAACCTGCTACATCAGTTTTAACATAGCTCAAAATATTCCCAACATAGATGAAGAAGAAAGGGATATCCTCAAAATCCCATTCATCTTTCATGGCACTGATGTTCTATTAAGAGTAGGTATAGAAGCACTAAAGATTAGATAAAGATTACGACTTCCAGTTACATTCGATAGGAGTCCTCTATAGTCCTCTAGTCTTCAGCTCAAGAGTCCACCTGTTTAATCAACTGACTTTGCAGTGTCAATACAAGGTATGAAACCTCAGTGCTACTTATCCACATACAAACATACAAACTGTGAGAAAGTACGCACGAGCTTTAAATTAATAACCTCCTCCACATGTTGAATCTGACTTTCATTTTTTTAGTTACATTTTGGACCTTTTAGGAATGCTAAGCTAATCACATGACTTGGATGCTGTACTACACCAATACATACAGGGGTGAGAAAGGTACAGGCTCAGAAAGAAGGGAATTTCAGAGTAAAGGACTAATTTATGGTAAGAGATAAATTACTAAAATGCTAGTAAGGTCACAAGTGTATGTCTCTAATTTCAGATGAAGTTCTGAAAGTACAAAATAATTATCAAAGAATTTCCATTTAAGAACTTTCTTAAGCTAATGGCAGACCCTGAGAAGTGTAGCTCTACTGCACTGCGTTGTGGAAAACAGTTTTTAGGAGATTATTACCTGGAATATACTGGCTCCATAAGGTGTTCTCCAGGCATTGAGAAGGTTATCTTTTCCAGTGCTTACAAACCATTTGCCTGCAACAGATTGTTTAAATGTTATAACTGTGTTTTGTTTTCAAAGAATGCACCACAGGAAAAAGATTAGTCATAAAAGAAATTCATCAACATAGTAATGAAATTCATATCCAAAACCGGTCACATCAACACCTAGTTAAACTAAGATGTTCGATCACAACAAAAGTGGTATACAAAAATGCAGTCGTGGATTTTTTTTTTTTTATCTTGATACTTTAACTTAAGATGTAGTTTTTTAAATTTCCCCATTGTTATTAAAAAGTGATATTGAATAAATTTCCAAGGACAGAAGATACAGGCAAAGAAAACTTACCACAGTGAGCAAATTTGAGTGACAACACACAGCTCTCGTGAAGATGCAGCTGATACTTGTCTGGTTTAGTAACATGAAGCACCTCAACGTTACTATTTTCCATTCCTACTGCCAGCCATTCACCAGTTGGACAATAGCCCAGTGAAAAGATCTGGAATTAGCACAACACATGCTTCAATCAGTAAGGAATAAGCTTGAAATATTCAAACCCGACTCCTGCTACACTGTTAACACTATGCAAAAACACATTTTGGTCTGCTACACAGTTTTAAAAACATGCTAATCCAATTACTATAGTAATCAAGATAAATTAGCTCATGTAAACAAAGCTCAATTAAAACTGTAATAGAAAAGCACTGAATCAAGCTATAAAAGTTAATGTCCTAGGTTATATGACAGCATTTAAAAATATTTTTGTAAAATATTTTTGAACAAGGATCTACAGAAACTGTAACAGATTGTGCAAAAGAACACTTTAATCAAGCAATTCTTTTACAAAAATGATTCTCCACTGCTCTCATGGGAGAAGTACTAATCTGTCAAACAGAGTCATAATCCAGAAAGATGTTTAGCTGCCATATTAAGAAAAAAAAAAAAAAAAGTGTGAGACTAAGTGAAAAATTATTTTGGAGTTCTCTGAGCCTGCCTCTTTTTTTTTTAAGTATGTGTTTCAGAAAAATGCATGAGATTTTTTTTTTTTTTAAATGACGAAGATTCTCATGTCTAACCTGTGATGTAAAATCATGTTGTTGTAGCTGTCTTCCTTCTCTGAGGTCCCAGGATCTGACTGTATTGTCCAAGCCTCCTGTCCAGAGTTTAGTGCCATCATTAGAAATGTCAATGCAACTGGCTCCATCTGTGTGGCCCTGAAATTGCCTGAAAATACCAAGAGAAGATACATTCTCACATTGGAAACAGTCAGTTCAGAACACATAGCTTAGAATAACTCATTTTTGTTTCAGCCTTGTACACACAAACATTAAAGACAATTGTAACACAGATTGTAAGAACAATTTAAAATTAAAATCTTGAGATAATTATGTGAATCTTGTGATGAATTTATCAAGCAATCAGAGCAGAGAGCTAATCACTAATTTGGTTTTTAGAAGCACTCATCAAGAGTCAAATATTCTGGGGATCTTTGATGCTAACTGTGTGATACCCACCATTTTACAGGAAATACCACATTCCCCAATGAAAGAAATCAGCATGATAATCAAAATTCACTTGTTTTAATATGCCAAGATTTAAAATACAGCATTCTCAATAGGACCATCAGCTGGTAGAAGCCCACCTATACACATATAACAGAAAAACATATTACACCATGAAGCAGTGTATACAGAAGCTCTGTATTACTGGCTCCTAGCTAACTGTATATTGGTGTAGAGTAGCAATTCATATTCCCAGGATGCTGAAGTATGCAGTGCAGTGATTTACACATGTCTATCCAAGACACTCTCACTAGAACACTTATTAAAGACAGTGGCACTTGAGTACAGTGTACTTCATGGAAAAAGGAATCAATGTGTTGAAAAATTCCAGAGCAATGCCAACACAAGCTGATTTTAGGCAATTCTAGTTCTGAGGCTACTTGATGGGCATGGAATTATAAAAGTCTCAAAATCTATAAACAATCATAAACAATCTTATCAAGATATAACCATGGTTATTGCCTAGTGATGAAATATTGAAAGGGGTTATGTTGACACTACTAAGACAAGAGCATATTTAAGCAGAAGACCATGTAATGTTACATCTAAATAATTCTTCACAATCTGATGATACGGTTCTGTCGACCTACCTTACTAAAGTCTGGTTATGCAGATCCCACACTGCAATGTTCCCATCGCTGCAACAAGAGAAGCACACCTTGGAATCAGGGCTGATAGCTAGAGCATAGCAAGCCGGAGCAGAAGATGTCAGCTCTGCCTTAATCCGAGGAGTTGGAGCTGCCAGGTCCCAAATGGATAACGTGCTGGCTTCCCCACCAACAATCAGGGTGCGGCCGTCTGGGAGCAATCTGCAGGAACGGATGTAGTTATCTCTGTTCTGTGGAGACAGAAGCCATCAAGAGATTACTCATGAGGAAAGGAAAACAGCATTAACATGAGAGCAGAAATCCATAAAAGTATTGTATTCCCTTCTGGTTTTAATGAGCCATTTATACTTATGACAATGATAAAGTGTATTAATGTTGGAAAATTACATGACATTAGGGAAGTGCTTAAATTTGATCTACAAAATTCAGTAGTGAGAGATATTTAATCTTAATTAGCATCAAAATGCAAAGATCTGAACCCAGACCCAAGCAATTCAAGATAGCTGCACACGACAGCTTGTGTAGAAAGTTACATTTTTATACTCTGTTTATTTCAGCACATTAACCTCTCAGCATGCAAGAGTACCAAATTCCTTGCACACCTCCCCCTCTGTTGCAATGAGACTTGCTGCCACCCTCTAGGAGATGTCGGAGAAAAATATTTGGGCAATTTTCTTCATTTGTGTAGCAATTTGTGTAGCAATTCATTAGATGTCTACATGTGCTGCACACTTCTCATTTAACTGCCTCTCTAACAAGAAGCAACATCTTACCACTAACTGGTAAATGACATTAAAAAAAGCTGCTAACAATGGTTCATCTTGTTAGCACATTCAAATAATTTGTGAATAACACTCAAGGATACTTTTAATTGTCACGTTAAGATAGGGCAATGCATTCACACATACAAAGACACACAATATGTGACACAAGCTTCCAATACTCTCTCAGAAGGGAGCTGCAAGACTCAGCTTCAGCTGTCAATTTTTAGCATGATAAAATATCAAGCTTTAAGGTTGCCAACAAATGTCAAAGTTTACAAACAATATCTATTGTGCTCTCTGATCCTTCCCCTTACCAATACAATTTTAGGATATTAAGGATGTTTTGATTCATTGTAGGAAGAAAAGTACAAGAATTACATGGAACTTGGTTCAAACTCAGTTCCAGAAGAAACAACAGAATTACAAATGGAAGATCCAATTTTGGTTCCAATGGCAGCATTCATATAGCACCACTGCTTTTTGTACCTAAACAGCACAATTTCAATCTTAACATAATCTGCTACCTTCTTCCACTGTCATAATTTCCTGTTCACTTACCAGGCAGTCCAGCTGAGAGACAGGACTCTTGTTGCCAGGGTGGCTGATATCCCAGACTTTGACGCACCCCTTCCCACCCGTGTACACGTGTCTCGTGGGGTTGCTGATAGTAACTGCACACACGACCTCCCCATGGTTCAGGGTGTTGATCTGACGGGCATGGCGAGGGATTCCTGGACCGATGAGGGCATCAGGAGGGAAAGGTACAGGCTGCATCTGACCATCAGCGCTTACATGAAATGAATATGCTCTGAAGACAAAAAAGAAAAGTGAGAGGGATTTAAGTTAGTCTTCAAGCCTATAAGAAAAGAGAACAGGATGTGTGTGTGGTACGTGTGTATACGGACCAACAGCCTATTATTTTCTACTGTGGAAATTCATGCTGTACACCTTCTGCTTGTTGCAATTTCTACATTAACTTGAAGAACAAAATTGCTTAGATATTTAGATATCTGAAGTATGGATATCAGAACATACATTTGGGTAACTTTCCTTTTGATGTGGCAAGTCTAGGACTATCTACCAATCAATCAAGCTTTTACAACTCACACAGCTATGACTTCTGGCATGAGCTAGGATACATTACACTATTCTCAAACTCCAGCTCGTGGAGAGAACACCAGATACAGCGGTGCAACACATCAAGGGTCCCTGGGAAGACAGAAATAGCAAGCTGGCTGCGCAGAACATGAGGGGGTGTCGAGTGCCAGGGGACTTTTGGTTGGCCTTTACTGACGCTAAGACGTGAACTTCAGCATTATGTGGGAAACAGAGGGCTGCCAGGCTGCCCAAGGCACCAACAGTCCCACACAGCTCAAAGGAAACTGCCTTGTGCTGCATGTAAGGTGCAATGAAATCACTGCTGTCAAGGAGTTAAGTCCTCAAGGCATGCTTGCTGACATCTGATACGACAGACTAGCAAAAACACACTGGGATTTTTTTCCTTCTTCTGGGATTTTTTTCTTTTTTTTTTTTTTTTTTTTTTTTTTTTTTTTTTTAGAACTGACAAAACCACCACAAATCCCTATTTCTCTTGCCAGAATCAGGACTCTCACTGAGAAAGAATGCGTTGTGTGACTGCCAGTTATACCACCTGTGAATAACCTATCAACAGCTTCATCTCAAAATATTTTCCAGGGAGAATGCTTAGGTTGTGAAATTGTCTCATTTTTAGATGCTCCCTGACACATCACATCTATTATGGAGCACAAACTTTGTAAGAGGGTTCACCTACACATACAAATGAGTGCTTAATGGAAGGTTTTAATTTCTTAGGCCTAAAAAAATCAGAGCGGTACTAATGAAAAATCCATTGTCACAATGGTGGTGCTGAGAACAGTTCACAAAAAATATTTTATCAGACTACTTAGCTTGTTTGCTTAATTGCTGCTTGAAAGTCACTGAAAAAGGCAGACTTCACAATCTATTTGTTATTTAAGATTCAGACAGAAGTAATATTAGAACAATAATTTTCAGGAGGATAAAATATAACAACATTTTCATCATTCTGCCCTATTCCCATAGCTTTTCACTTTCTCCTAATCCTGCCCTATGTTGCTTGTTCTGGCAGGTGTGAGTGACAGATCATATCATCATTCTCCATTTTTTGACATTAAACACATTCAGGAAAGGGTAGGATAGAGTTCTGTGGTTGTTAGAAGCAGCAAACTGTCTATATTGAGTGGAATTTTGAGTTCAATTATCACTAGAGAAATCTGAAAGATCTTCATTATCTCTCTAATTCTTTTCCCTGAAGTAAAAGTACTAACAGGAGGAGGTGGTGACTTGGGATCTGTAACAAAACAAGTGCAACTTCTTTGTCATCTTTTCTAATTTCAGTAAAAAGTTTCAGTCACTCTCTGTACAATCATGCCAAGTACTTAATATATGACATCTTTTTTATCCATAGGAATTTTTGTCGTTCTTATGAAAGTTACATAGGGAATATATTTGAACAATTAAAATAAGAGGCCTTAGTTCTGGAGTGATCTATGACTACTACTCTGACTCTATTCAACATTCCATACCAGGATCTGTAATTAAATTTGCTCCTACTTGTTGCTCATTTGAAGTATTTTAAAATTCTTACAAATATGTGATACCATAAACCTGACAAACATTTTTTTCCTTCTTTTTGTATTAGCTAACTCTTCTACGTATGTATTGTACTGTCCTCAACTTTTTGATTCATCTCAGCACTAGAGTTATTAGGCAGCTAGATCCCCAATGTGCCACACAATGCTTATTTCATTTCAGCAAACACTCAACGCTCAATTTTTGCTTTCAGGGAGGAGGAAGGACAAATGAGAGTGCAACAATCCCAAATCATAGCTGTGAAAAATACTGCACGTGAGAAATCAATGCAATCATGATAAAATGAACACAGATTTCAATGTTTTCAATCCCTACAGTTGACAAACATTTAGCTGCAACTGTCCTTTGAAAGAGTCATCAATATGTCCATGCAGTTCAAAAATATTTGAGATGCAACAGATCTTTGACAGGTTTGGTTTTAATTCACATCACATCATTTTGTGTTCTCCTCTATAACTCAGTGGGGATGCAAGTAGGGTGATCTCCACATCCATAAAATTTTCTATTCTAAAGTTACAACAAGCAAAGCCTAGCACAGTAGGTCACCCTTTCTGGGCCACTACATCCAGCAAGAATGAGTTTGAAATTTTGAATGCTATGTCTGGAAATTTCTATGCATCCATTGCTTGTGAAGGATCAAGATCTTGTGGAATTCTTAATCCAAACACTTAAAAACTACTGTATACCAACTTCCAAAATCATTTTATGCAGCCATGTGCTAGGCCAGAGTAACTAGAAAAGAAAACTGAGATGATAATCAGTGTGTGAAGTGTGAAAGAGAGGAAGTAGCACTGATCACTTTTTCCACAACATATTATTAATCTTGTGTGTCTAAAAGTAAAACAGGCAGGCAAATGTATGCATTTATTCACATGCATACAGGTGTGTGAATATTCTGCCCACTCCATCCATCAAAAACACATTAATGCATAAGGCAGAGAGGGAAGGAAAGGCACAGACTACACCTCCTCTCCTTCAATCTCTCCAATATTAGCTGGTCACAATTTCTTCTGAGTATCACATAAGCAGTGGAACTTGAGGATCCTTACCTAAAATATGGATCAAAACAGTTTGCATCACTTTTTTTTTTTTTTTTTCCCTCTGTAACTCAAGAGGAATGCACGTAATAAATTTTTTATATCTGTCTAATTCTTTTTCCTAGGCTCACAAGAAACAATGTCTGGTGGAGCAGGTCACCTTTTACGGTCAGTTCCATCAAGAATGAATTTGAATATTCTGATACCATAATTCTTTCCAGTATTTTCAATCAAACAAAGTATTTCTGTGTTCCTTTCTCTGCACATTGCTGTTTATAACATCTGATATGTTTGCAAGTGATTTCAAGGCTTTTGTGAACAAAGAAATTATTTCTTAAGCTGAGAGACAAGAGTATGGCAGAGATGGAAAGCTAAGATCCTATTAGATTTTGCATTTCTTTATTAAACCAACCAGTCAGATTCAGCTGCAACATCCGGAAATTCAGGTCCCTCCTGCATTTATCACCATCTCCTGTTATTCCATACCACCCAGTACTTGATGGCAGCAATTAGTCTTCAAAACAATTTTACAAATACAATTTTAAGATTGAAAAGTGCTTTTTCTTCCCTTGCTAGATGCTATATTTATTCTTACAATATTTTTCAATTGCTAAAGGGAATTCCAAGTGGCAAGGAAACACAGCTTCAGTAGATGATTAACTTTTAAAGTTGAATGTTTGATACTCACGGTTTTCCTCCTGGGATACCTGTGAGGTTGGGAGGGATGCCTGGAACTCGCATATGATGATGAGGATCAAAACCAACCTGCAGTTTTCCCCAAGCAAAATAAAAAGCTTTATTAAAAACGGAGTTATGCAAAAAAAGACAGTTTAGACTATATCCTGCCAAAGCCCAGCTAACAAAGCCCCAGCTAACAAACAGACTAAATCAGATTTAACTCCGCAGGTCAAACATTTAACATAAACTGTTCTCATGCTCAAACATATTAAAGACAAACACTTACCACTGGAGATCTTCCATAAGCTGCAGCTGCTGCTGCTGCTGCAGCTGCTGCACTCATTTGGGGGGAAATGTTGTGTAGACCAGCATAGGCGGCTCCAGGGCTGGTCAGCTCACCATTCATACCAGCATGTGGCACAATCCCAAAAGGAGTAGGGTAAGGACATGGCACTGCCATAGGCGTCCTTAAACCTGGAGCTATAGAGGACAGAAGAAAGAGGAGTTACACAGCCAGCCAAATCAAACACAGGTAGATCAAATATAGTGGCAAGCAGTAAAAAAAAAAAAAAAAAAAAAAAAAAGTATTGAAATGCTGTGCTAAAATCCTGATGAATCATCTCAGCATTCAGATTAAGAAGCTGTACTAAGCAGCTTTGTCACTTTACCGTTAAAGGGAAACTGTTCAGGGATGAATGGCTGTAATTTCACATAGTTTTGAATTTACTGATACTAACCCAGTGGGTCAACACTTGGGGGCTTGCCAGGCACAGGCCTCAATCCGGGAGTGGAATTGCTGCCTGGAGTTGGAGCATCAGTCCGTGGAGTTGGGGTATTTGATTTAGATACAGGTGTGGTAGACTTCTCATTCTAATAATCAAAAAAGATAAGGAAAGATGAAGAGTTACCTTACTTTTTGGCTTCTTACCCTGTGGCTGAAAAGAGAGCAGATGACAATGAGAGTGTGGTGAGACTACTGAAGACTGAGTTTTGACTTTAATAGTCAGTGGCAATGAAGCAAAACATGCAGAGACACTTAAAAGGACAGAATACCTTTGGAAATTAACTATAGTCTTCATAGCTTTTCTCATTTGGGCCAACCATATGATTTGCAGTAAGATCAATGACTGAAAATTATTACCAACTGGCAATTCTATTGGCAGTATATGCAAAGTCTTTTGGAGGTCTCAAGACTGCTCACAGTGGACCTGTTCATACTATGAATATTTTAGATAAGCCACTGCCTGGTGTGCAGGAGGAACAAAAGAAAACTCATGACCACGCAAGAAGTGATCCTCATATACAATGCTGGTAACAAAAGTTGGAAGCAGTGATGGGCATAAAGTCAGGAACTGCACAGTGCCACTCTTGTGCAAATTTTGTTAATCAGACAAAGAGCTGACTCCCGGGTCTGAGTCTGTCATTCCATTACCTTTCTAAGCACTACCATCGATTTGGTGTTTTTTTTTTTTTTTTTTTTTTTAAATAATCATGTACCCTGACCTGCAAAGAACTATGAGAAGAGTTATGGCGCAGCTCAGAAACATGATTAACTACAGCCACAAACAGGATAGGCGAGAACACCCCCGACTTGCAGGCAGCTCTTTTTTTTGCATTGTGATTTGTGATCCAAGTCAAAGAAGGCTCTTGTAAATGACAGATTACTTTTTAGATGGAAAATAAAAATTATTGTTATTGTATACGGCCTGGTAATTCAAAGAAAGCTAACAACCAAAACACATCCAAGCAGGGAGCTGAATTTATTATAAACCACCACACTAGAAAACTGCTCAAGGAACCCTTGCGTATTCTTTTTTACTCATAGAATGACATTTTTTCTTATGGGGAAGGAGAAAAATATCTCTCAGCACAGAATATCCATCACTTTATGCACATGACCAATTAAAATAACTTCTTCCCAACCTCCCAAAAGGGTACGGGCTTTCTCCTAAGTATTTTATTAATTTTGCTCAAAACAGAAATAAAAGGAACTTTAAAAGTAATTTTTCATACCTAATGCTGATAGCTTTAGGAATCCAAATTGTGCCTACATACATACTAAACTGGTTAATATATGTTTCATTATATTACCACAGGTGAGGAACACTCAGAGACACTTACAAGGCTAAGTTCTTTGGATTTGGAGGAAGGAGTACTGCTGGAGGATGCAATAGATGCTGGACTAATTGGTGCATCTTTCTTCAGCAGTCGAGTCTTATCCAAGCCATTCTCCCGTGGAGAGTGTGCTGGGCTTCCCCGAGGAGAGGAAGGATCCTAAACATCAACAGCATTGGTTAGCAGAGAAAAAAAAAAAAGAAAAGAAAAGCCACTAGCCCTTGTCTTTAGCAATTTACACTTTTGAGTGCTGATTGCCCTAAAAGGTGGCATATCCATTCACTCTGTGTGATTTAGCAAATGAAATTATAAAATCATGTTCATAATCCAATGAAAACTACCTCTGAAGAAGATCTTAAAATTGAATCCCATTACGAAAAAAAAAAAAAAAAAAAAAAAAAGTTAAAAACCTTCAAACGTTGAAATAGACTAGTAATTCTCATTTTTTAGGTGGCAAACAGAGGTACTTGGCAGTCCTGGTTAAAGTTTGCAAAAGGAGTCAAGACCAGAGTGAAAGAAAACAGATACGACTACAAGGAGCATCCTATCTTTTGCATATGACTGGCTTCAAATAGTCCGAAGTAGTCTTTTGGTTTGTGCAAGAAACATAAGCTTACTTGTAGGAGGAAAAAAAGAAAAAATTATTATAGAACTGATTTGTCTCCTACAGAAAGAAGACATGCTTGAATTCCCTCAGGAATTTCAAGCTCCTTTGTGAAGGCAAAGGCTGTAAGCTTATTCTCATATCTAATATGCATGGAAACCACTGAAACTCCCCCCACTCCTTGCTATAATAGGTTCCAAAATAGCATTACATTTACCTCATTGGATACATCAACTACCAAGTTGTCATCACTCTTTTCACCATCACTGTCCTGCAATGACAAATTACAATGTATAAAATTTAAATATATAATTTATTATATAATATATTAAGTAACAAGTATAAAGAAAAAAAAAAAGATGAAATACAATGCTGCTTATCACTCTACAGTATAACCTTTATTTTTATTTAGTTTTATGGGATAGTAAGATTATATTTATGTCTCCTATAGAGCTTCTTCTCGATAAATCTCAGAGTTGCAGCATTCCTTCCAGTTTTCACACAAGTGAATAAAGACACAAGATGAAAATATTTGCAAAAAGTTGCACAGTGCTGAGAAGCATGACTATGCCATACCTCAGCCCTACTCAAAGCTGCTGAGTTGTAGCTGAAGGCTCAGTGTTCATCACCTGTTCCAGACATCCTGCATTTATACGATCCAAAGTACTATAAATCCTGAGCACCTAAGTCTTCCACCCAGCAGTTAAATGCAGACAATAAGTACCTGTTAAAATCTGACCTGCAAATTTAAACTTAAATATGAAATAGGAAATTGGTAGTTACAGAGGAGACAAGTTCAGCAATGCAAAATTTAAATGTTTTACTCACATAACGAGCTGCTATTTCCTTCTCTTCTGTTTTCTGTTTTTTACTGTCTGAAGTGTAATCTGTTGAGTTTCTGTGCTTTTCTGCTGTTCTGAAACTGGCTGATGGAGATACAGAAGAGCTCTGAAGTTAGAAGTGGTTGAGAGAGAGAAAGAAAAAACATAATGGGATGCTCATTCAAAATACCAGTTCGTTTGGCCCTATCCCTCAATACAACTTAAGCAGTATGACTCTGAGGTTGTTCTGTCAGACAGCACTGTGACTTTTAGTCAGTGATTGCTACTCATCTTTATATATATATATATAGAGAGAGAGAGAGAGAGACGGTATAAAACACGTTGCAAGAGGCACAGATAAAGGATATCAACTAATGACACACTGAATAGTTGATTATCTGCAGCCTCATTGAATAGCTGACATCAGCAATATAAATAGCAAGAAAGTAGAACTACTTTGGATCATTTTACAAATACTGTATATTGGCCTGGCTTTGGCTTATTTACTCAATATATATGCAGGGTTAATGCAATACTGACCTCCTGGGGCAAGGGATGGGAAATTAAGAACAAAGGTTGTGCAAAGATGACACCTTAAAGAAGTTTTCTAGCAAGGAGAGAAGCAAGGTCTTGAAAAGTCTCACATCAGAAGCAAGCAGTGGAGGCAAATCTGATGCCTTATACAATTGAAAGCCATCGGGGCTGGTGGTAGGCAGGAACACAACAGCTCCAGCAATCTACCCCTGTTCTGCAGCCCTCCCTGAGTAATGTTTACTACGGAGCCTGATGAAGAGACAGATGAGAAAGAAAGATCATTTGTGCTTTGTGGACTGTCCTACAATACTACTTTACTTATTCAAACCAGAAAGACAGTATTTATCAGCTCTTGCCCTACTTCCAGAGCTTGATTGAGTCTGTATCTTGATATAAAAACAAGAAATGAAAGATCGTAAGTTTTCTATAGGACTGATTCTATCAGCAGGTTTTTGCTTTAATTCACAAAAACACTTCTCAAAAACAGTGAAGCCAATGGTTAAATGTACAAAAGTAAGGACACGTTCAGACATTTTGTAGAATTAGAACTGACAGGAATGAAGATAAAAGTCATTCTGCATTAAAACTCTCCTGACTATTTCCCTTTCTCTAGCCTCCTTACATAAGTTAAAAACAAGTAATGAAATAATTACTACTGAATTTAAGCCTTTCCCTTCATTCAGAAGGTGTTCTCTTCCATGTGTGTGGCCAGCTGTTGTTTTACATAAAACTGTACTATCCTCCACACTGATTTGTTCTTCTTGGTTCAAATACACACCTAAGCCTATTGTCTAGCTGCTACCAGTAAAGCAAACCAGGAAATGAACATCTACATTATGCAATTTCTGCTCCATCGTTATGTCAAAGTACTTCTTTCCCTTGACCTATTACACCACAAACTTCTGGTAATGATCAAAAATACCTGTCCACAGAAGCTAAGCTGCAGTTGCTTCTCTCGCTACATGAGAATATTTTTTCTCCACACTAGAGCCCTAAGTACTGATCTCCCTGTCACTTCTCTAAAACCTCCAATTGTTGTTATCAGCAGTTCAGATTACAGAGTGAAAACATCTTTTGTCTATTTTTGACTGTTAGTCATTAACAGTGCTGAGAGGAAATGAAAAATTTAAAGCAAAGCTAGTGCTGAATGCAGGCTGTGTCTTTCCTATTTCCTTCCACCCTTCTCTCTTCCAACATTGTAAAACAGTAGACAAGGATTTCTTATGCTGCAAATACATCTTAAAATGTGTTCAGTGATTTACATTTAAAG
>VZSV01000111.1:1635409-1656880 GCA_013398735.1 Nothocercus julius
AAAAAAAAAAAAAAAAAAAAAAAAAAAAAAAAAAACACAAAAAGACCATGCAGACTTTTCACAAAATGGTGTGTTTTCTCTCCAACATTCATCAGCATCCACCTAGGTGTTGCTCCAGGGGGAATGCTCATGCCAGACACACAAATTAAATGATGATAAAGAAGACGCTATAAACCTCTTATACCATAAGCCATAAAATTCTCACCAGTAGCAATGCAAACATCAGCATGCTGTCTACTTGGGATAATTAATATTTCAAATTGCTTGAAAAATCCATATTCACCATCATTATTTTAACCTCAACTTCCACTGAAAGTTAGTTGCATTTAGACAGATGACTCATGCTGCAACACAGCAGAAGATAAAAAAAAAGCAGTATGGTTAGATTGTGCAGTCTTCCATCCGCTCTCAAACCCTATAAGCCCTAACTCCCCATATGCTAGCTCTCCTGCAGATAACTCCTGCTAACTCCTGGCCTGAGTAGATGAAGTGATAATTAAATGAAATCACTGTTAAAAGTAATGACTAGAGATGACAGCATGAAAAGCCCTCCCCTACGATGAAGCTAGTAACTCTTCAAAGCATTTGCGAATATGGCCATTCCCTAGCGTAACTTAACAACTCTTCCACAATGATTTATTTGGAGTATAATAATTAAAACAATAATTCCCAACAAAGTGGGAATTATGAGATAATTGACCATCCTGAAGTATTAAGCGAACTGTAGTAAAAGCCAAGGATGCTCAACACTAAGGTCAATTACGATATAATTATCTGAATACATTACTGCTGTTATAAAGTCTGTTGAAAGTATAAAAGAAACTATAAAAATGGATACAACATGCATCACAAGAAAATAACCTTAGAGTAATGCTGCTTGGTTGATTGCCAATGATGTACATGAAGCAAAAACGTCAAAGCTGGGCATTGCTCCAGAATGTGGTTCGGCGCTCTTAATTCTTTGAGATAAAACCTTATGTTTAAATTGGAAACACAAAAAAATCAAGTGCTGTTACGTCTTGCAAGTCAGGGGGATGAAGAGTCCCCTAGATGTAGTACAGCAAGGATTTACTGAATGCAGCTCTGTATTCACCTTACCAACATTCTTACAATTTTGCAAACTTCAGGCACATCTTCCCTCAGCCTTCTCCTCTGCAAACTGAAGAGATCCAGTCTTTACAATATCTCCTGGAGAGGCAACTACTCCATTCCCTTTAACATTTTAGTCACCTTTCCATGTACCTTTTCCAGCTCCACTATGTCGTCCTTGAGATACAGAGACCAGAACTGTGCACAGTACACAAGAGGAAGGCCATCAGACTCAGAGCAACAAAATACCTTCCATTCAACTCTGGCCTTACTTTAGGTCTAGTGAAGGAAGAAACATACTCATTTTTGCACAGGACTCAGAAGACAAATGTGAGGGTTGCTGAAAGTTCGTCTTCTGACAAGGTTTCGGCAATGAAAAAGTTTACCCAAATGTCATGCCACCACTCTCAATTTGAGAGGTATGGAACAGTCAAATGACTTCAAGAGACTCACTTGCCTAATCTGTACAATTATGGTATCTGCTGCTTCATTCTTCAGCCCAACTTTTCCTTACAGAATCAGATGAAAATATCCTAAAACAATCTGCTGTGTCCACATTATAGAGTAGATGGAAAAAAAAAAAAAAAAAACATTTCTGCACAATAAATCTTCAGTGTGGATCTAAATACAAGAGAATATTCTTCTGTTTAAGAAAACATATTCATTAAGATACCTTTAAGTATATTTATTACACAGAGGGAAAGAGTGTGTAATTCTGTGAGCTGCTCTATAGGTACTATGGAGTATTCATACCATATCTCCATTAACACATCTGCTTTATAAAACAAACAAACAAACAAACAAACAACATATAATATCCCTTGTATCCATTCTGGTCTCAGTGACTTTGAGATATCTGCTTTGATTTACCAACATCGCTCCTCTGCTTTCCTCACCAATACAGCTGGGTTTTCGCTATCATGTGCAGTATGTACTGTAGGCCAGCAGACGATGGATGCAGTACAGATCGGAGCGTGACTCCTCAGAAACGGCTCAAAGAATCACAGGCTCACAGGATGATAGCCAAGGACTGTCACCACATACATCACTGGTCACAGTGAACTTTTTCGACATTTTCACCTCTTTTATTTCTCTGTGTTCCCAAACAGAAACCAAACTCCCACTCAGCTGCATCAAGATCACATTACTTGTCTGATTCATTGACCTTTCCCTGTAGCTGCATTTACAGATAACAGACAAAATCTCTTTAATTGTTGGTGAAAAATGCTACCAACTAGCTTGAAAAAATACAGAACAAAGCTATTTTTAATATCACATGACCTTGCCTATGCTAATTGGACCGAGTTTGGTAATCAAGGGTGTGATAATTATTTTTAATACAAACTATGATTAAAATGCAAACTTTGAAGTTTTATATAGCATTTTTATCCACTAATTAACTTCACTAATTGCAAAATTAATGAAGTTAATTAGTGGATAAGAGTGTCATATAAAACATCAAAGTCTAGATGTGAAATGTTGCTGCAAGAACAATGAAATAGCCATAAAAAAAATCTAGGGTTTTTCTTTATAGAATATAAAGAAAATGCACAGGTTCAGCATTTAGCCTTCCGAGTAAAATGTCCTCAAAACTTTTATGTAAGCAAAGTATATACGTGTGTACGTATAATGTATATGTTTGCAATTTCTTTAAAACTATTAATCTAAACTATTTACATTGGTGATGTTTGCCACTGTGACACTTAATGTAAGATAACTAAAAGCATCAGAGGCCAGATGTTATAAACTGGCAAAATGAACAATAAGCCACTTCAGCTTTCATGTTAATTCCAGTCATACATTTCGGTATATATTTATCAATTTGCTATAAGCTATGTAGGCCATGCAGTGGGATATCCACCCAGCAGTTTTGACGTTTAATCCTGCCAGCATGTGCTAATGCTTCTCTGGCCCCTCCTGGTGTACAGGTGCAGAGTGGCAAGAAAAGTAGGGGTTAAAGCCGTGTCAAGGGCTGCTGGCTGGACCTTCAGATGGATTTTTACAATAAATCCTTCAAAATACAGCTTCTCTAGTAATCACTGGCTGAGGGACATAGTACACGCAAGGCCTAATCACTGCTGATCCTGCGAGGGTCAGAGGATGGAGAGCAGAACCAGTGCTGCTTGAGGACAGGCAATGAAATTGGAGAGAAGTACAGCTGTGAGAGAAAAAGTGAAGACAGGTTTAGGTTAAAGGATATCTTAGCACAAGCACATGAAGGTAGCGAAATCCAGGAGTGCAGCAGGAATAACAAGAATCCTTTGCCAAGCAAGACAGTCTGAACAAAGGATCTGGTTTCATGAAGGAACAAAAGTATAAGAAACAGACGGGCAGGGAAGGGAGTTAAACACTCCTGATAGGTTTACAGAAGCTTCAAAGTTCACAGATTACGTTTACCATCGAGCCTGCTCTTGTCCACATCTGCCAACTCGTAAATATTGAATTTATTTGATGGCAACAACCCAGGCATTTTCAAGCATCCTCCCTCTTAACCCATAAAGCAACCCACCTGATTCGCTCCCCATTCACCACTCCTCACTCCAGTTTCCTCCCATTGCCCCCAGACTGAGCCCCCATGTTTTGGCACACAAAAGCAGATGACAGGAAATTTGGAAAAATCAAACTGATTTACAAGAAGGTGCTTACACACAAATTAGAGCTGATAGGCAATGCAGTGAACAAACCCAGGGGCACAAGCGAGTTGCAAAGGAATCCTCTTCCTAAAGATACCAGAAGAGATGAGCACTCTGCAGTATGAAAGGAGTGGAAGACTGGAAATGCTATCCGACAGAGAAAACTGCACTGCTGGCATTTGAGAAAATAAATGCCAAAAGCCAGGAGAAATCTGTATAATCACATCACACAAAAACTAAATGCTACTTTAACCTAAATCAGACATGCTGAAAGAGGGAGGTCAAAGGATGCTGGGTTACACAAATGCAGATGGATAAACCATCATTTTTGCAAATTTGAAGAACACAATGGTACCATGGAAATGCTGGAATGCATCTTTCCATTCTTCAATTATTTATTTGGGGTTCCAATTACTGATCTTTTATACTGTTTC
Organism: Nothocercus julius; assembly: GCA_013398735.1. Lineage (NCBI taxonomy): Eukaryota > Metazoa > Chordata > Aves > Tinamiformes > Tinamidae > Nothocercus > Nothocercus julius. The sequence continues at coordinate 1,639,566 of VZSV01000111.1, forward strand.
CTTCAGAACAGACCTTGAGTAGCTTCAGCAAAATAGAAACAAAAAAGGCAAGTAGAGTTGGCTAGGGGGAGAGAGCACGCACCAGAGTGCACAATCACAGGATGAGAGAAGAAGCTCAACTAGCAGGAGCATTCAGTGCAGCAATTTAATTGTGGGCTCACCAGCATGAAAGATAGATAGAACGATAACCACCAGCCTGTATTACGGGCTTTGATTCAGAGGTACTCCACAAGGCAAGGAAAAGCACTTGGTGTCTGCAAGCGCTCTTCAAAGGATGAAGACTGACACACACAAAGAATTCCTACCGTCCAACACATCTCCAGAATATTAACACTAATTGTGTTTGCACAGCAACTGAATTTAAGCAAAACATACACACTAATTGAAGTACTTTCAGACTATGAGAAAATACTGAAGAGGGAACATTTTATGCTGCCCATTAAAGGCCTGTGTCAGTGCACATCGTTAAAACATATCTGCAAGAATCAAGAAATCCCTGTGAAGAATAACCAGCTTTTGCTCTGAGCCCTCTTTTCAGACTGAGCACAACAGTGAAACTGTTATCCTTTCACTTTGCACAGTGATTAAAATGGACTGTGCGGCACTGTGCCAAGCTGAATGTGACCATTTTCCTGCAGCCACTCAAGGCATAGGGGTTATAAAAATCTTGTCAGTACCAGCCACAGAGGTTAGGAGGTAAAAATACATACACCTACACTGCCCATAATTCCCCTATTTAAGGTTTCAAACTAATAATAACCAAGTTTTAAGCTTCACCTTCTCCAGAGATGGCTAAGTGGATTCACTTTTCAAGTGATAGGTCTTAACAATTTTCTCCTGGGATTTGCATTCCCTATCTAATTCTTCATTTTGACCAGATGGATATAACCTAGCACTAATTAGCTTTTTCTGTTGCTTTAAAATCACACAGATCATTTCTGAAGACAGCCTTAAAAGAAATTCCATTTATCTTCTTTCTACAGACATTCAGATCAGCTACTTTTCCCCAGTACCCCATACTTTTACTACTGGTTAGATCTAACAGCAGTTATATCTATGGGAAACCCATAACTGGGCACATTGGTGTTATCTTCCACTTCATATACATATGAAAATTTCGGTGAGGTAAAAATACTTTCATTTTCATTCTGTTTATCTTTAAAATATTTTAGAGCTCTCTGGTTGCTGAGATGCCCTAGGAATTAGTTAAAAAAGAAAAATGTTTTTACTGAATATTTACAGGATAGAGCTAATGATCCCTTTCCATGATGACTCATTTCTGTTCCCCCTTTTAAAGTCCTATTTTTCCCTAACTTGACCAGCAGAGAAGTAGTGGAAGAACTTCAAAAGCTCCCCGGACTACAACAAACACCTTGAATTGAAAAGAAACAGTCATTTCATTTCCAGGTGGCTTCCATCAGAAGAAACATGTTCACATTTGTCCCAGCTATTAACTAAAAGGCTGGCAACTCACTCATCTCCTCCCTTGTCTGATCTTGCATGGCTTTTAAAGACTCAATTTATTTTAGGCTTTTTCTGTACCTTACATGATTCAGGAAGCCAGAGCCATTGCAAAGCACCGACTGAAAACAGAATTCATTATTTGAACAGTCTATTAATTGGGCGGGTGCATAAAGCATAGCTGGGTGCTATTAAGCATTAGCAGATTCTGGTTCATGTTGATCTTGACCAAAACGTTCTCTCAACTGTCTATGAAAATACTTTCCAGAAAGTAATTTCTGAGTGCTACTGTTTGCCTCTCTGCCCAAATAGCATTCAAACCCATTACATCTGCCTCACTTCATCCAAACTCACTTACTTGTGTTCCCAAGACCCTTGTTCAGGAAATTATCCAATTTCCTATTCAGGAAAGCACTCAAGCAGGTGCCAGATTTGAGGTGCACACTTTGATCTCGGAGAAGTCATGACTTAGACAAAAAAATCAGAGGAATGCATGGAGGTGCTTGCTGATCTTTAGGCACCTACTACGTGTTATCCCTGCTCAGGTCTTTTGCTTGTTGCAAAGAAACAGCTGATCCCAACCTAGATCTTTAAATCAAGGATTCTGGTAAGCACAACGCATGAAGGAGTGGCAGTAATACATATTTCTCCTATTAGCATTAAAGCATTTACATCAGTATATAATAGTACATTATACATACAAGCCCTACTTTGAAGACTGAGAAAGTAAAATGCACAGTACTTCTGCCAGATTTTCAGATGCATTACAAACTCGTGAACATCTTAGAGCTCTGCCAAGAGAAGCAGCAGTAGCGTTTATTTTGATGGGCCTTTCATTATTTATATTAGACAGGTCATGCTGTTAATTTTTTAAATGTTAAAAGCACAATCAAATACTAACTTCGGGCTAGTTGGAAGTGTTTTGATGTTAGCAATGAGAATCCAATACATTTTTAATTCAGGCTAGAGGAGAGAAAAAGCAAAAACCTCTCTTTTGTACTCCCCCTATGCTCTGCCAAATAGTTAAGTGTGATAACTGGCATGCACACACATGACCTTCTGTTCTGTTCAAATGAGTTATCTTAGATAATTGGTGAAAACTGTGCTCTCTCATTTAAGTACTTCAAAAAATGATCCATCTTTCCCTCTGCTTTTGTTAAGGGAAGACTTCAGTAATCCCCCTAAAGCAGCATTCTGGCAAACGCTCCTAATTTATGTAATTCACTAGGTTCAACTCTGCTGTTACAATCATTTTCAAGGAAGACGGGTATGGTACATTATCATTATAGCTATACAATCATGAGTTGAATTTTCCTTGGCTGAATTCCTAACATTTTAATGCTGAAATTGATCTGTTTTAAAAACATCATGTGAAAGAGGTTTTTTTTTTTCTTTTTTAAATACCATACATGCTCAAGCTCTTTATTTTAAATGGTTTAGAAATGAGCTTGTAGAAACAGAAGAAGAAGAAGAAAAAAAAAAGAGTCTTATACTCGCTAATCTAGCATTAAGTGTATTTTAAAGAACAACAGGCATGTTTCCAAACAAACTTGCAGCATACGAATTACCCAGCAGGGATGGAGATAACAATACCTATGGTGTGGGTTTAGATCTGAAAAGAAGTTGACATTTCATCAAGGTTGTCTAGGAAACCACTTTTAGATTTATTTATGAAGCAAAATGAAAGATGTTTATTTCAGTTTGGGATGCCTCTAGAGAAGCTGACATGTAACAAGTTTATTAAAATGACAAAGGCAGGTATTTTCCTTGTTGATTGCAAAGCAATAACCACTAACCAATTAGTAAGGCAGAGATCGAAGGCCTAAGAAGCACAATGAGCCTGGAAGTTAAAGAGTTAAGTGAAAAACCTTCTCACGTCACCCCAATTCAGAAATTTCCTCCTCCTACACAGCAGATATGAACACTTTTTAGCTCTGTGTGGAGTAGGTTAAAACACCACCCCTTTTTTTATGGGCATCTAAATGAGTAACTTGATTTTATGTATTGGCACTATTTGACTTGTGAGAACCTAAGTATTAGCAGTTTGACAAGATTGATTCACATGGGACTTAAGAAGGGAGATGGCGAGAAGACAAGAAAAAAAAGAGTTGGGGACACACATAGTGATGTACAGCTCTAATTTGTAAAATGAGTTTCTCATTTTACACACAAAATGCTACCAGCAAGTTTCTAGCTAGAATTTAAGAAGCCAATTTGTAATCTACAACTCTGTTTACCAATAAAGACCCTGGCTGCTTGACCAGAAGACTGCATTTCCTTGCAAAAAAAACTTGGTTGACTTCAGTAAGAGCTTAAAACTGTCCAAAAGGCTAAATCAGAGAAATTCTTTAATCTTGATTCATTACTGCTTCCTACTATTAGAGTTGTTCCTTTCTGAAAATGATCTTATATATTGTAGGGGAGGAGGTAAAGGAAGAAGACTGTATTATCTGACACAATACAGCAAGATTGATAAATTCATCACTGTTCATTGTGTATAGACTTTAGGTTTGACATTAAATGTAAACTCCCATTTCAAGACACATAGAGCACCAGATGGAGCCTTTAAAGTGAGAAAGCCTAACCAACTCTTTTATAGCCGGCACAAGCCTGAAGATGGAAATTCTTCTTCAGAGACTACATGCTCTACCCTCAGGGCAGTTTCACCATCAGCGAAGACACGTCCACACCATCCATCTATGGAACTGCTCCACGTTCAGCAGCATAAGAAGAAACGGGAGCCTCAGAGCTCTTCGCCTTGGAGCCAGGCGCCAGCCTGAGGGGGGCACAGGGCCACGGAGGAGACGCAGCCCAGCCCCATGAGCACAGCCCCCACTGGGAGGCAAAGGGTCGGGCGCGGGAGCCAAGACGGATGAGCGGCAGCTCCACGGTGCCTATGGACGCAAATGTGGGATGCTCCATCCATGTGTGCTGCCCTTGCCATGACTGTCACCGCAGCACAGAGACCAGCTCTGCTACTTTTGCTACCTGGTTTTGTACCCAACGAACTGGAACACATAAAAGGGTGAAGTAATCAAAACTCCACTATAAATGAAAATGAACTGAAATGAAAATTCAGACAAAGATTTTCTTCAGGAAAACATATAGAGATTAGATAGCTGGCTAAGCTGGCTGAAACACATACTAACTGAAAATGATATAGCTGGCAAACTAACCCCACCATGAGCTATCAAAAAAAAAAAGTTCACTTGCCATTAACAGGACACAAATCCACTGAGAGGTTTTAAATGGAAAAATGAGATAAAAAGATAAAAATAATCATAAGGTAATGTGAGCAAGAAACTAAGATTGGGAAACATGGAAAACTGTTTATATTTGGGAAATCTAGGCTCCGTAGTCTGCTCTTTTGTCTGATCTTGTGAAGTCAGTTAAGCCTCTTCACGCCTCAGTTCATTATCCATAAAATAGGGATAATTTCACATGTGTAGAACACATGTTTTTTCCCTTACAGAGTCGTTGGGATGATTAAAGTATTAAAGATTTGGAGGCACTCCAGTATTATGGGGATGGATTCCTTAAGTACCTTACACTGAAATGGACAAATATGGCAGGAAAAAGAAAGAAGAAAAGAAACAACAACAACAAAAAAAAAGAGTAATCCAATTATTGTAATAGTGTGCCTATCATGAAGTCCAGCAACTAACATGTCTACAAGTAATAATCATAGCCCATTCTTTTTTTTTTTTTTTTTTTATAAATCTGTATCACACAAATGTAGGAAATATAAAACAGGAAACACTTACACATAAGCAAAACTGTCATCACTTAAATCCAGAGAAGCTAAGCACACTATACTTGAGACATGACTAAGACTCCTCAAACAAAATTAAAAAAAGAAAAAGCAAACAAACAAACAAAACACAAAAAACACCCTATTTCCTCCCATCCCAATTACCCATGGATAACATAGTTAAACAGGAAAGCTGTTATCTGGAAGCTTGTCTTTCAAATTTTTTTCTTCTCGAACTAACATTATGTATTTCAAATGTGAACAAAGCTAAACCAGACTAATAAACTCAATCCTGTACTTCAATATGCATAAGGCCATCTCAAAGACAGACACACGTGAGATATAACCAGATTAAAAAAAAAAAAAAAAGGCGTAGTCATCTCCTCATCACTCCTTTTATTATCGCATATAAAGCACATGTTGTATTTTATTGTATTATGCAGTGTTTATGCTTACCACATTCCATAAATAAATAAAGCAAACAAACAAACAGGGTTGTGCCCATCTGATTAAAATCCAATGCAAATTACATGCAAAATAGGTGTAGCCCACTAGCTCATGGCAAGTTTCCAGTAAAAACCTTCTGTGCTGAAGGTTGTGCATCATTGATTTAGGGCATCATTACTTTACACTTTCCTATGTTGCATTATTTAAAATACTTTCCCACCTCTGTTCTTATTTCTACCTGGCCAGTTTAACATTTTCTTACTGACAGGAGATGATATAAGAAATCTTGCACCGTGACACATAATCATTTTGTGATTTTAAGCAAGTTCAAAACCAATCTCAGTCTATGTAATACGGCACTTATCTCTCTCCTCCTTACTCCTGTAATCATTCACAACTATTGTTACTCCAATGCAAATTCTTCCCAAAAGCACTTTCCCGCTTCCAGGTCCCAGATGCATGCAGCTTCTGCCTTCTCCTAGTAAAACACAGCTTGGGGCCCTTCTTACAGATCTGTGAGCAAAGCAGATTAGCCTAGAGAGTAAATTCTGTGTGACCAAGTACAGAGGAAAGTGCATTTCACATGAAATCAGAAAACTACCCAAGCTTGATAAAAATAAATAAATAAAGGCAATGCCNTGAATTCTCTCCTAGTTTGGATGATCCAAAACAGGATTTCCCAAGTGCTGTACAGACATGATTATGGGATATATTTGTCTTCACTGAGCTACAAGTCTCTACCTTTCAGAGATTTCTCATTTTTCCTTTGCTTAAGGTTGAAATTTGCTATGAGAATTTCTTGAGCCCCCTGCAGAATTGTTCAAGGTACTCCCTAAAGAGACAGAGGAAAAAAATGGGGATTCATCATGCACAAGCTGATATTTACAGTAACACCACTCCCAGTACATGTTTGCTGGAAATAGCTTGATATTTCTTCACTTTCTTTTAATATTTGTGGGATTAATAACAAATTCAGGCCCTGATCCCATAGCATTTAACATCTGGGCAAAATGCCCCTTGCTGACGTCCACAGGGCTTTGGGCTGGCACAATAAAAATACTGCATGTTACAAAAAAAACTTAGCAATGGCAGCAGTAAAAGGCAATTTCTTCCTTATCTCTCTTTGTGCTGCCCTTCTTTTGTTGTTATTGTGAAGCAGCTAGGAACAGTATGGCACCCAGGACAATGAGGAACAAAAAACACTCATGGGTGATTGCTCAAAGTGGGACTCATAAATGCCACAACCACCTTGCTACAGTGGCATTTTTGTTTTAGGAAAACTTGAAACTACATAAAGGCAAGTGACAAAATCCTGCAGCGGACAGCTCTCGTACTTTGAACCACCCGCCTCTCCCCCCCTGAATCTCAGATACTACAGACACACTGTACAGCAGAGGCAAGAAATACCTTTGTCTGCCCCCAGACAGCCACACAGAATCACTTTCTCATTTCACTGTAGCGACGACTTCAACCCCGTGAACTGTATTTGCTACTTTCCAGTTGACCTGCAGCACACTCTGAGATTGATTGCTACAAGAAAACGCTAGCTGGAATCACAAATACGAAGCGCCTTTCCCGCTAAGCGATAAGACCTTCCAGATCATATACTAACTTCCTCCATGACCAACCAAGGTAACCGCATTTCACAATTAAATATATTAAGGGTCCCAAGCAAACAACGTTCAGGGACAAAACTGAGAGCCTGAAAAGACTAGAACAAGCTTGCAGCTTATCCAGGGCCAACCTACCTTTTCAGCACAGGTTTTCTAAACTTACTCTGTTCTTCTCTCTCTATTCTCTGACATCCCTCAAGACTGAAGAGAAAGACCTTAAGATGAAAGGACAGCAGGCAAAAAAAAAGGAGTGACAAAACCATGAGTCAGACAGAGGTAAAAAGGTGAGACCCTGGCAGTCAGAAACCACATGGATAGGCATCTTAGATGTATGATTTTAAATGCTTCCTTTCTCTCTCCTTCCTCATGCCCTGAAAGACTAAATGCAAAATGAGATCATCTTACAGAAGGACAGCCGCTTTCCCCCTGTGCTCAATCATTGCAGTCACACTATGTTGTCCAGTAACCTGCATTGATAATTCCTCATGAATAAAATGCCAGCATTATCATCCACAGCTATGTTGTTGACATGCTTTTGCTATTTCACTAAAAATACCATTAATTTTCTGGCTTCACAACAGCTGAGCTACTCCCCGTTTGAATATACAAAAGAGTATTTTGTTTAAACCAAATTAAAAGCGTTCCAGTAAATGACTTCAATTTTGCTGGCTATACTACTTCAGTGTATACTGTTCTATTTAATCCTCCCTTCTCCCTACTCTATCCCTTCTGCCTCCCCCTCTTTTCTTTTTTTTTTTTCCCCCCTTTTTTTTTTTCCCTCTCTCTTTTTATACTTAATCCTTTTATGCCAGGAACTGGATTTGCCCAGCAAGACATCTACAGGCAGAAAGAGGTTCAAAAATGAGGTGCCAAAGAGTTAAGGCAATGGTGATATTGCCTCCGCTCTGTTTTTATGCACGTGTTTGCCAAAAACATATTTAACGGCAATGGAAACTAGGAATATGGGGAGGGGGAAGCACACAAACACTAAACACACCTTCCATTTTCCATCCAGATAAGTGTGACATCCCCCATTTAAGTCAGAATGAAAACCACCATTACTGCCAAGCCCTCCTGGCATCTCACCACTTTATTTGTTCCCATTTGTATCTAATGCTTTTGTCAACAGTTCAACAAAAGTCAAAGCAAACAACCCACTACAAACACTGGGGGTAGCAGCAACAAGCATGAATCCTTCACAATTATCCAGCCCAGCTGCTCAGTGCCTGTCCAGGCTGCTTTCATTTACAACAGTGTCAACAAAAGGCTGAAACCCAATAACTAGGTGGGTCAATACTACACTGTAAACCCTCTAGAGAAGGAAATGCTGTTCTCCTGCTTTACTGCTTCAGCAAACATGCAGAATAATTCAGTTAGACAGACAAGAGCTTGCCTAATCATTTGTTGTGTGAATTATTCAAGGCTTTTCATATAAACTACTAAATGATGGCTCCTCAAATATTTCAGAGGAACTACCAGATGTCCAATGAAGAAAAGGAAACATTAGGCAAATTCTGACATAACAGTGGGCAGTGATAACCCGTAATCTTAAAAAGCTTAGTGTTCAGAGGATTAATTATTTTTTACCCAAAGCTTCTGGTGTCATCATATAGAGACTATATTAAAAAAATGTTATGCACACATTGGCCTATTGGTTGCCTGATTATTTTACAGCAACAACAAGGCTGCAGCCCATGAATTTTCTTCTCTCACGCAAGCTGTAAGAGAGACTGATGTCTAGGGAATATGTAAAATGTAGATAAACTAGGCACAGTCATTAGTAAAATGGCCACAGAGAGGAAACATGCATTTATCCCCACTTCTGCCTCTTGAGTTATCATGTGATCTCTTACTAATCACCTACCTTTGCAGTTCTTTCTCCTTACCTATAAGATGAATGCTCATATGCCTTTCTTTACTGGTCTCATGAGGCTTGATGTTTACATTTTCAAAGAGCAGCATAAACCAGTCATAGGATGCAGAGCCTAAGTGCTAAACATTATATTTTTTCACCTCAGTTCTCTCTTTAGCATGGGAAGCAGCCAGCTTCTGATGTTAATTTCCTTGTTTTCTTTGGCTTTGGTCATCACTACACAATTATATTAACAGATTAGTTTTATTTTTTTTAAAAAAAAAGATAAGGTATTTAACATGATGCTTGCTTTGACTTAATCTTACTATTGGCAATAACTCTGGATATGAACAACTGTTTCTTTTCTAAGAACAGCTTACATATACATCACAGCTCAGTGTTGGACAGATACATATTTTGAGCCAGAACACAGTATCAAATTCACTTATAAATATTTTATTTTTGACATTCACAGCAGCAGTTGTGCATGCTGATTATATAGTATTCCAAAGAGAATTCAGAGCAGTTTCGAGTTTTAGTAAAAGAGCAAGAGAAATTCTGCCTATATATCAAACTAAAACACAGATATATTTATTTTTATAATTAAAATCTATATCCTGTTTTGTTTATAAAACAAAAAGTATTGATTACACTGTAAAAGTCTGTGGAGTTCTGTGCTGTCGACATAAAGAACCATCTTCAGACAAATAAAATTTTCTTCCCATTCCTGTCCAAAACAGGAATGAAACACTCGTTATTAAGCAACTGTAGCTCTGTCACTTTGTGGTTGGGGTAGCTCTTCCTACATATTTCAGATCTGCTCCTCTTGGTAGACAACTTCAGTTACATTTGTTGTCATAAATTATGTTACTAAACTCATACAACACTATTTTTTTTTCATCAGTATTAGTAAGTTTGGTGCCTTCACAGACATAGCTAGATAGCAATATTTGTAGACGTTTTTTGATCCCTGTGTCCTCTAAACACCACAAAAGGTATTAGAGCACAGAAAGCATTTGATATCAAAAAGGTTGCAACTTGCACAGATAAACTGGGAAAGACTGTACAGTCCTATGCTAAATACAGTGAAAAGAGGAAGAGACAAACCACATGGAAGCCATCTCCCATTCTCCATCCCACGGAGCAGGAAGAAGGATGGAAAAATGCATTTCCAGGCTTTGCCATGGCTTGGTGCAACAAGGTCACCAGAAAACCTTCATGAAGTGCCCCAGAGTCCTGCAGGAGGTCAGCTAAATACTTAATTGCTTCTGAACACCCTGTGGTGTGATTTAGGCTTAGTTGGTGGTGAGCGTACAGCGCTTTCTATAAAGACACGAAACTGACCCTGGACAGGCTCTCTTTATGCTGAAAGCTAGGTGCCATTGCTACTCTTAACACCAATTATGTATACTGACAGTGCACTTGGAGTAATACCTTACTTCAGGGGATAGGCCAAAAAATGGTACCTCTCTCTCTCTCTCTCTCTCCACAAAGTTTATTGGTGATTGATTTTCAAGCACTTATTTTGAAATTAGTCAGATGCACAATTCCTCTTGCATTTTGCATTTTGGGACAGCAAAGCTCATTTACAAAATATATTTGCATGTCTCAGTAAGAAGCTACTTTATTGACTCAGGGAAGGAAAATAGTATGCAAAAATATTTGCAGATATATAGCTTGATACTTTAAAAAAATCTCCGCAAAACAGAGGTGAGATGGAAATATAACATCAACAGGTATGAATTCAGCAAGTGCATAGCAAGAAGAGACAAGAAATAGAGCCACACAGTTATAATTACATTCACAATGACTTACCAGTGTTGGACATAGTAACATCACAAGGCACGTGATGTTCATTTATTTAGGTCAGCACTTGCTTTCTAATTCCACACAAGCAATGATTTCTATGCAGCCTGGCCACTTTTTATGAAAATAAAATGAGCAAAGGAATGTGTTACTGTAACTTCTAAGTTTTGTGCTGTCTGCAGTCTGACCCAGAGTCCTATCTCAGCCCCAACTCTTCCTTTATGTGTAACTGTAAGCAAAAGACACCAATTTTCTTCCATACACCTGTGTTGTAACCCTGCATCACACACAACTCTGACAAAACAGGACAGCATCAATAAAAGCCAGCTGCTAAATTACTTTCACCAACCAAGATTAATATTGCAAAGAAAATAGATTTTTTTTTCTATTCTGTTCCAAAACCATAGTGACTTGTAATCCTTAAGCTTCATGCACTCTTTGGCCTCTCCGAGAAGCCAACAGAGAACTCATCTGGTAAACAAAAAAAGAGGAACAAATGGCATTGAAATTTTTCCCTCCTTCCTCCCCTCAGCCCCACTTACTCATAAGTGCACATTAGGGAAACTCCCACAGCTGCATTCACTACCTCTCCAGAGACAGAAAAACAGAGGTACAGCTGTGCCTGTTAATATTCGTATGCAAACAAGTTGAGTCCAACCGGCTGTAATACCTCACTTAAAAGCACCTCAGTATTCTTTGATAAGCTGGTAGCTCAGAAAGAAGCGATACAGAGCAATCTGTTGTCCTCTTAATGCAATTAGCAGATTAAAGCGGCATTTCACTTTCAATACTTCATTAAAATACTGATTGCATCCAGCATTAGCTGATTATACGACATACGCAGTGTTCCCCCTACAGTCCTCTCAGAGACACGGTGGAAACTGGCGGTACAGGCAAGCGGAGCTGTTTGCAAGTGAACTGCAGCTACTGATATAAGGAGCTGAACACCAAACCTGCAGCACAGGGTGTCCACGGAAGGAAGAGGCTGGTGGTGAGGCAAAGGGAAACCAGGTCTCCAGACTCGGGACAGTGGGATGCCAGCTACCTCAGTGCGGGCTGGCACATGGGGTGATTGTTCGGGGAGATACCCTCCATGATCCCTGCCTCCTGCAGAATTCACCTCCCAAGTTTTGAATCTCTAAAAACATGATTATGTTTGGGCCTTTTTTTGAGTCAGTGATCAGCACTGACTCTGGCTGTACAACTCATCTCCATTTTGCGGTTTCCCTGAGACAAACTAGCCCTCAATTTTTATTCTCTTATTTTTGCTCTAATCCAATGAGAGTGAACCATAGGAGTGGTAAAGTCCAGTAAATTGTGGTATAAACACAAGTGATTATTTCAATTTTCTCCTCAGATTATTTTTTCATGGCAGACCAATAAACCCAATAATGCCTAGATTTACTAGAAAATTTTTTATTCATTTCCCAGCGCAGCCAAAAGTAAGCTAATAACATCCCACCGAGAGTGCTGTCAGGCTAAATCCCTCAACTACTGAAAGCGCTGCCTGGATAAATCTCACTTCACTTTCCATTCTACCAACCACTTAGGGCAGGGCCCAGGGGGACTCTTCAGCTTATCCCTCCTCACGCAATGTCACAAGCACAAGCCGGAGTGGCCCAATCAGTGCCAAGAAAAGAACAAACTAAAAAAGATTAATTCACAGATGTTCATGCATTTCACATACACTGTGCCCTATGGTCTGTTGCTAGGGCAACAGGAGACCACCAGTGTGCGCTTTATTGGCTTTATAAAGTGTGTCTCGGGGACTATAGTCCGAGAAATGCTGCATGATAATGGTGAGGCTTTTCAGAAGCCCTGTTTTGTGTTTATCTACATTTAACCCTCTGAGTATTATTAAGAGCATCACTATGCACATCTTACACATATAAAAATAACAAAATTAAGAAAAAAAAAAAAAAGACACAGGCAAGAAGGAGGGAATATTGTCTCAGATCCCAACCCTGGAAACACTGGAAAACATGTCCTAAGAGTCCGTTCCTGAAAGGCTTCTGCTAAAGTTGTCACCTCTGGGTCCTAAGTTAATAAATGCTAGCATTGCGTTTGTACAGTGCTTAGCACAATGGGGTTTGGGTCCAAAACTGATGCTATGAAGTGCAAATGCAGCACAAGTGATAAAACAAAATTACAAATTATTAACTGAAGACACATGTTTTCTCAGTAACTCAAAAGAAAGGAAAAAGCACAGACTTCCTAGCCACATTATGAAAAGAGCTGTAATTTCATTTTGCATCCCGAAGCATATCATCTGTAATCAAGCAAAGCATGAACCTTTATCAAAACCCTTCCAAAATTTCATTCCCTGCAAAAAAGAAAACCCCTTTTTTTAAAGCAATGTCCCATGTTACAGTGTCACGCACTACAACATAATCTATAAATTCACACAAACAAGCAAGAGCAACAAGCCATCTCTGACACTGCTGGTCCGCCGCCCCCCTCACTGATTTTCTATCCTCTCCCTAATCCAACTTGTTCTCTCTCAACCGGCCTGTGACACCGCGGCCCGAGTTGTGTTTTGTTTGGTTTCTTTTTTGCTTGTTTTATCAGAGTAGGTGGGGAGATGGAAGGTTGGGGGTTAAAATCACAAATGTCACAACTCTGAGAGCAGCAGCACATATTAAGTGTTAATCCAAAAGAGAGTGGGAGAAAGCAAGGGTTGGCAGAATAGATCAATAGACGAAACAGCTTACATTCAGATTCACAGGAGAAAGAACACGCAGAGACAATCATTTCCTGGGAAAAGCTAAAGCCTAATGAGAATTTACTCTGTCTCTTTTATTCAGACAACCAACCCTTTTGTGGCAGGGGCTTCCTGAGTGACAGGAACCCAGGGCCCCTTAATAGGATTTCCATATTATTTCCAACACCTGCCTAGAAGTTATTTGTTTACATTGAAGGAGGCAAGATTCCCAAATCAGACATCTGCTTCTAGTTCAGTCATATCTTCGGAAACCATCTAGAAAGAAGCTTTATTGCTATGGAGACATTTTTATTTTCTTCCTTAGTTGGCTCAAGAACATTAGCCATTTCCAATTTTTTGTTCTTCAAAAGGCCAAATGTCGCTTAAGAAAAAGAAGAACTTTTCAAACTGCTTTGTAAAATAGCTAATCGAGCTGCATATATTTAATTAATTATTTGACTTAATTAGAACTGCATTGGAGACAGGAGATGCAGCGCACCTTTCCTGCGAATTCCTTTCAATGGCTAATTCCTTCCGGCCAGCATAATTACACTTCACTGAAAAAAAAAAAAAAAATATATATATATATATTTTAAATTCACAGTGCACTTATCAGTCTCATAATAATTTATGAATCAGTCAGACCATTCACTTTCTTCAACTTCTTCTAAAATCAGCCTAAGAAACTGACAACAGTCCAACTGTGAATTCTTTCCTACTGTGAGGAAAAGGAACTTAATATATTGCCTACTATTAGCTTTCAGTGACTTGTAGCCATAAGACAAAAAGTTGCAAGACATTTCAAACATTCTTTCATTTTAGAAGGTAATCTGTTTTCTTCTTGTCTTTTAATACCTGATTAGCATATCCAATCAATTCATTAATTTGCATTAAAATATAGTTCGAATTACTTTGAACTTAAAAGTTTAAAAGGCAATTTAAAATTAAAACAGTATGTATGGGGGGAAAAAAAAAAAACGGCGAAACCAAGAGAAATCTATAAAGCAGAAAACAGCTATCTAGTTTGTGTCCTGCATTGATAAAATGTTATCAGTTGACTACTTTCTCATTACGTAATCAAAAAGGTATTTAACCCAAACTGCATGCATGCTCTTCATTCCAGATGCATTTGCCGTAAGTTGCTGCAAACCACGAGTCCCCACCTCCACGGGATGATTATACTGCATCCTTACATTACAGGAGGACATCAAGACAAGAAACAGATTAATTCCTTTCACTGGTTCTGTTCTCACAGCTGTTACCTTCCTGAAGACTCTGTGCTGGAGAAGACCTTTCCACCTAGTTCCTCACCCCAGCAAACTTCCTCTTCCTGCTCTACTAGGTGAGGTCACATTACAAACATAACCGTCTGTTGCAACGGAAATAATTTGACGTGACTGCTCCGGTTAGAAATTACAACCCATGTGAGTGTTTGCCTCCTGGGTGAAGAGAGCATCTGGAGAGAGAATATTTGAGTTACTCTAAATCACAGAGTAGCAAAACAAAGTTTGATAGGAGGACGCACTGTAGGAGTTTGCCCAAACATGAGCATTCTGCTGAAGAGGAGTCACCCTGTCGTAGACAACAGGCAAGATGAGAGCTAGTGAACTGCTTTATTGTGTAGGACAGGAGAAGCCATCAAAAATGGCAGAATCAGCTAAGTTCTTTAAAATTTGAATAGATGCTTTTACTTTCATAGAAATACTCTACACTAAATTAAAATTCCCAGATGACCTCATTAAAAAGAGAAATGATATGACACTGAAAAAGGTAAAGTAAAAATAAAAATGAGGTTTAAAAAAAATAAAAGGAAAAAACTAGCAGGGAGCTATTTACCAAAGGTTCATTCCATTTAAAAAAAAAAAAAAAAAAAATGTTGAAAACAGAGACTGAAATGACCTGCTATGTAGCCAAAAAAAAAAGATTGTTAAAAAATAAAGAGCCAAGAAAATGATCTCTATAAGATAGACCAAGACTACAAACAGTACCCTGCTAATTAATATTTGTTCTGCTTCAGTAGACAGTTACTGGAGGAGACTGCAACACGCAAGCGTGTCTCACCCAATCGCATCATTAATCCTCTCACGTTCACCACCTGAGGACCAGCTATACCCCAAAGATATTTATTCATCTGTTCCACAAACAAACAATTACAACACATTTTCTGGAATTAGGGCACCTGTTACATTCTGCACAGTTTACAAGCCCCGAGGCAGATATCAATTAATACTGAACAAATTACTGTATCGCAAGCCACAGAAGTTACTCATTATATTTTGATAATAACCCACAAAATACCTATGAAGATCTGAAGACAAGTCTTGTAGAGCACAGTTTATTTCAAACATGCTCAACAACCCCTACAAAAAACCTAAATGCATGCACTACCTCATTCTTTGAATGGAGAAATTTGCATCATGGATTGAGTGTGTGTACATGAGGTGTTTTAATTTTAACAAAAAAAATGAAGTGATTTTCAACTGAGTGGTATTAATGTAGCAAAATAAGAAAATGATCAGAAATTCTATAACTTTGGGTGTGTAACAGATAACTGTACTACAGGACGTAGTAGCATGTGGAGAGAGACGTATGCTATTAGAGGAAGATTCCCTTTAAAGAAACAGGATTTTTCTGAAAAAGTCTGCAGTGATATACCAAGTCAATTTACATGATGTTCCTCTGCCAACAGAAAAAAAAAAAATGAAATCACAGCAACGTAATTACATTTGGTAATACCAGAAGTATAGTAGTATATTTTGGACTTTCTGAATTTAAATCCTTTGTTCTTTCCAGAATCATTGTATTTATAAAACGTAAAGAAAAACAAAAGTATTGAATTGTAACTGCAAGAGTGAGCACCATACACTTAACTTACATAGTAATGAACATAGACCTACACATTCAACAGCAGATAACTCAAGGATGTAAACTGAGATGGGCTCAAGTTTTAGCAAGCGCTGGATCATCCACCAACACAAATTTCAATCCAAAATGGGAATCACACCAGCCCGTTTTCTCTGTACTTGCCACATCTATAATAACTATTGCCATTCACACAGATTAAGGCAAAAGTAATCTTACTGCTAAGTGCACTTGAATTTGTGCTAGCAGATTTTTCCTAGCTCATTACCATGCTGGTCAGAAATTCCACTAAAATGTGCACGGATACAGCTGATGCATCGTGTCAGAAGCAATATTATCCTTTCCACTGTGCCCTTTTACCACAAGAGTCTCAAAAAGGCTATTTTATTCCAGCAATGAGATGGGAGTTTGTAATTATGGGCCTCTTACTGCTGCTGAAACAGAAACCCCAACACTAAAATGAGCAGTCCCCACTGTGCTGGAATGCCTTACTACAGACCATTTGTCCGGAGTAATCCACAATTCAAATGAAAAAAAAGGTGATGCGCCAAGTGAGTATGAGGAACAACAGAACTAGCATAACAAATAAGTAGAAAAAAAGTTACACAAGTTCAACCTTCTATACAAGGCACTGATTCAAAAGACTGAAATTTCTGAAAACATTGCAAGCTTCATTAGCTATCCCTGACGGACCAACAACTCAAGTAGCATCAGGGAGATGCCTCATTCCAGATGTCACTGCAGACAGCAAGAGTCACAGGAAGAAACGGCTAGTGCTAAAATACTTTCTGACAGACTGCACCTTTCTTTTCTCTACAAAAT
>VZSV01000111.1:1666867-1685292 GCA_013398735.1 Nothocercus julius
GACCCCTGCAGGACACCACTGGCCACAGACCTCCAACTAGACTCGGCCCCATTTATCACCACACTGGGGGCTCTGCCATCCAGCCAGTGCTCAATCCACCCCACTGGCCACTCGTCCAGCCCGTACTTCCTGAGCTTCCCCATGTGGATGCTATGGGAGACAGGGTCAAAAGCCTTCCTGAAGTCAAGGTAGACAGCATCCACGGCTCTCTCCTCATTCATCCATCCAGACATCCCATCGTAGAAGGCTATCAGGTTGGTCAAACATGACTTCCCCTTGGCGAATCCATGCTGACTATTCCTGATCACCTTCTTTTCCTTCATGTGCCCAGAGATTGTCTTAATCACACAGTTCTCACTTTACTGGCATAAAGTAACAAAACAGAATTTTCTGATGTTAAGAAACAAGGAGAGTCTACATAGAGTCACATAGTAGCCCCTTCAGTCCAGCAGTCCCAGGACTATATGCGTACATTTCATGCAATCAGTTTGCCAATAAGATGCTGCAGAACCCGGGTAGGGTGGAGGAGCCTGCTACCCTTAAGGTCCCTCATTGAGAGTGATTGTTTGCAAAGGAGTGTGCTTGGCATGAAAGGAAGGCTTTTCAGACTGGTGGGCATGCTTTAATACTTATACGTTGATGATCTACTGGAAAACACAGATTTCCAGATTGCATTTCTACCCACAAAGAGGATTACAAGAGTGAGAGAAAATCTGGGGAGGAAAAAAAAAGTTAAAAGCAATAAGCAAGAAAGAATAAAGATCAAATTAAAACAAACAAACAAAAACTCTTATTCCCTGTGAAGCAGGAATTTCTGTCTTTAAGGATATCGACTCTACAGCAGGAAAGCAAGCTACACCGAGAAAGCTGTGGGGGAAGGGAAAATCCATGACTATCATTAGTCAGAAAGGGAGCATTTAGAACTCCTACATAAATAGCAAAGAAACTATCAGAAACATATCTCTATAAATTGCCTTGAAGACCTTTAAAGTGAGCCAGGCACAAAAAGCAACTCCAGAATCACATGGTGGGTTGTGAGGTAATATATGCAGAGAACACCTCTGCCCTTAATCATATATATATAGGAATATCTGTTTGCATACATGTTTCACCATTTGTCCTCCCTTCCCCCCTTTACAACTGTTTTTACTCAGTGAAACAGCCATAAGGAAGACAAAAAAGAGGGCGGGGGGAGGGGGATGGTGGTGGAAGAAATAAAAGTATCATGATATAAAAGATCTGGTAAAAGATGCTAGCATTTTACTAAAGAAAACAGTCACTTGCAAAAAGACAAGTGCATTTCTGTCCCCTCCGCCCCTGCCAGAATGTGGAAATTTAGTAGCTCACTGTACTCACGAGACTCCTCTCTATTTCAAACATTTTCTTCCTGGAAGAGGAAGAAGGAAGAATTAGCAACAAAAAAACTCTTCTGCAAGAGAAGAGAGAAAGAAGCATATGTAGCTGCATTGTAGGATCTACCACACAGAGCACTGGTGGCCTCACAACCACCACACATATCAAAACTGCACTTCAAGACATTTTTATATAGAACAACAAAAAAAAGAACGACACCAGCACATGGTCATCTACAATTACATGAAAGCAGACAGATGGCAAAAAATGTCTCTGAAGATATGCACACAATTTGAAATGCACCCCTCATGTCCTAACCCTGGATACTGGGGAAAGACTGTCTCTTGTCTGAACTGGGAGCAGAACAACACTGTCCACTGGGACCTTGTGAATCTCGTTCTAGTTCTTCATGATAGGTGAGAAGAGCAACGCCTACACTTTGGAGAGGGCTTCTTCTGGCTCCTGTGAAAAAGTTTCTGACCCTCCAGTCTATAAAAACTTGACCAAAAGGTGCCAAGATTACCATTTGAATCAACTAGTAAAACTGTTAAAACCCAGAAGAAAAGCTCAATAATGCCAATGGTCACATAGGCCTTAGCTGTAAAACTGTAGACAATACTGTCATCTGAGTTTTTATTATAATGACAATAATTTAATCTACACTTTATCATGAAATGTCATAAACAGGACCCACACAATCTTCGCATAAATGTGTAAATGTAAACTGCATTTCAAGCATGAATTTGCTTAATGCATCTTTTAAAAGTCAGTCCTTAATAAGTCACATTTCTGGATAGCTTTATGGATAAGTATAGTCTCCATAATTCTTCATCACTTCTTCTGAGGCTAGCTTAACATCTGTAAATCCTTTCCTTATGCAGTATTTTAGACTTCATCTCAGTAAAGCATTAATGCCCTCACTTTACCATGTAAGTACAAATGAAGACACCTGAAAGCTAAACAAATGCGTAACTGATCAACTGTAGGGAGCTTTCATCCACATTCATTCTACAAAATGTTACCAACTAAATGGCAAATAGAACATTTAGGGGTGATTTCAGAACTTTGTACGATGAAAGCATGACATAACTTCCTTTAGTCTGTAATGTATGGTAAGGTTCTTTAAATAAAACACATGGCATTTCCACTGTAAAGACAGATATTGCTCATTTTTCAGCAAATTGCTTGCAGGGAACCCCTATACTTCACAATACTTCCACAGCCAAAGAGGTGACTTCACAGACTCACTCTTTTCTTCTGAAGCACTGGTACAAGGTCACTGATGAAGGCAATATATAATAACTAACAGACCAAGAGTGTGATGGGGGTATGGCAAATCTCTACTTGGCTGGAGACAGCTTCCATATACTGGCGTACAGACAACCTTGGCAACAGTGTTTTCTTCTCTTTCCTGCACGCAAAGTGTGCAAAAAGTCAGAAAATACTTCAGCGTGTACTGATGCTATGGAACAAGGGATATTCTCCGCAGGACTCTTCATATCTGCAGTGACTAACCCTAATTCAAGAAAAAAAAAAAATGGTCACATATCTGTGCTCTCAAGGCTCAGAGGACCTTAGAAAGGTAGAGGTAGAAGTCAGGTCTCCTGAATTTGAGTATTAAGACACGTCAAACACACTGATTTAAGCAAAACTTGCCTCTGGCATCAGCATATTGACAGTGGGATGTAGCAAATATGCTCTGCACTTTGCAATGCAACACCTTACTGACTGCTCCCACAGTGATAGACCAATATAAATTCAATAGGTGCAACAGCTTCTGTACAGAGGAAAACAGCGGCAACTTATTCCAAATGTAGCAAGAGCATTTAAAATCCATACTCAGAGCAGTTTTGCACTAAATATAGAATTCCAAATTATTTCCATTCTAATTGCTTTGCTCAAAATCCTTAAGACCACCTTGTGTGTCTTCATTTCAGCTTTTCTAAATTCAAAATAATGCTGCATATGGAAGTGACTTACTTAAATCAGGCCCTCTCTGAAGCTGACATCTGAGAATGAGGGAGGAAGAAAAGAAAAAAAGAAAATAAAACCACACAAAACATCTCTTTATCCCACAAAAAGAACAGTCCAATTGAGCCAGACTTCAGATGAATAACTGAAAACGTGTTCACTCAAAAGCCTTTTGCATCAGCAATTCCTTCTACAATTCAATTTCAGGGATTAGATATCATCAAAAAAAAAAGAAAAAAAAATTACATGACTGTATCATCACCCACTTGCAATATACAAACAATAAATAAAAGCAATTAAACAGGGTGGAATGAATTTTAATATTTCTTTAGGCACATAGTGCAAATAAACACAACTCAAAGCACAGACTCATTAAGTCAACCTCCTCTGCCACCTTCCCGCTATAACAGTCTGTGTACAACATACAGCAGGTGGCCAATTTGTTTTACAGCCTTTAAGCTCCAACCACTGCTTCATAGAAGCACAGCCTTAGATCAAACAATACAAAAAAAAGAAAAAGAGAGAGAGAGAGAGAGAGAGAGAGAAAGAGAGAGAAAAGGGACTGTTGCACCCATGCTACAACACTTTTGCCAGTTTTACTAGCAGGAATGACTTTATTACACAAAGTGATATTAAAACATGCACAATAACACAGGGAAACTTTTCCTACACCTCTATCTATTAAACAGTCTGCCTAGGCAACTGGCATCAGATGAGAGAGCACATCCTCTTTTCTGGTAAAGCCTCGGGCCAGGTCCTCAGCATTCCTCTCTCAAGACAACCAACCAGCATAGTCAGCTACAACATTGCTCCCTTCAACTGCTGCGGTTTGTCAAAAATATCTTTGATTCTTCAGAAGACAGTATGAAGAAAAGCAAGGCAGACAGCATCCCCTCTGCAATAAGAGGCAGAAATTCTTCTGTATGTTAAGCACCAGTGCAAAAAAAGGCCTTAGCACTTAGCAGCAGGGACTCTGGACCACTGGCACCATGGGAATAACAGCGTGCATTGATGTTATGCTTTTATTAGCATTTGTGCGCAGTTATCTGCACTACACTGTTTCCTAAGGCTGGCACATCTGTGAATATTTGAAGGATGACATATTGTGTTCTTAGGAGGCACTGTTCTCCACACCTGTAGAAAGAGACCACTCAAAAACAACACACACACACAAATACACCCTCCGAGATGGGGCAAACAAGTGCTTCAGCCTCAAATACAGAACAGGAATTTTGACAGCAGTGTATTAAAAAAGGAGCTTTATAGCTTGGTAATTATATGTCACAATACAGAAGGAGTCCTTTCTTCCAGCAACTGACATTTGCTTATTTTTAAAGAAGATAATAAAACTGACATAATAAAACAAAATGCTTAAAAAATAAACCAAAGTCTTTTTTTTTTTCCACTCAAATGTACAGAATGGCAAAGGCAAAATCATTTAAATCATTTCCTTAGTAATACAAGTAATATTTAAATAGATTTAATAGTGCTGCTCCAAACCAATGAATTATGAGTTTAAAACCTATTAAAATGTAATGTTTTTTTCCTGAGCTGAGGGGAGAGAGATTTAAATCCACTGAATTTTAATATTTCAGCTTGAGCTGCAGGAGGTAGAGAAAGTCCAAATGAACTATTCCATCAGCACCATTCAAGCATGAACATTTTAATCAGTTTTACTTCCTTGGAGTTCTCTAACACAGTTTACGCTGTCATTCTGAAAGCACTTAACACAGAGAGTGTGAAAAACCACCAAGGCTTGTTATTGCCTTCACAATTGATGGCAAATAATTTTGCAGGCTTCCTATCATTAAAATGTCACTGCTAAAAATTGAGGTTCAGCATTTCTTCTGCTAAACTGCATTTTCTTTGAACGCCATCACATACCTGTTCTTAAGTTTTTGGTACATTTATCTCTCTCTGTGTGATAAACGGACACACAAGCAGTAGCCTTCATTTCTGTCTTACTCTCTAAATGCAGTTGAAAACTGACTATGAAAAAAAATCTTGTAAAGTTGCAAGTTAATTCCCAGGCTCCCTTATTAAAACATAACCACATTCAACAGCATGTTCTGACTATACAGTGTAACGGCTTTAAAAGAAAAGAAAATAAAAGAAAAAAAAAAGAGTTAGATGACTCAATTTAATAATACAGGAAATGAAAACATCATTCCTAATTAGATCATATTACTGATTTAAGGCTACAATTTGTGTGTTGTTCCCTTAGTGTGATCTTGCAGTGACTAATCTAAAAACACAGAGGCTTTGACTCATGACAAGGTCAACCAGATACGTGATATTGCTCATACCCCTACAGCCAACCTGGAAAAGAGCAACCAGAACCTGCACTACAAATTATATGGAGCAAGAATCCTGTGCAACATGCTACTGCAGGGCAAATACCAGATACAAAGTCTGAATATCTGCAGGTTTACAATCTTCTTGCAGTATATGCTTATGATGCATAAGCTTTGCTTTGTTTTTTCTCTCCATATCCCTCAAAAAGATAGATTATATTTAACTTGTTTCAGTCTGTCAACAGTTTTAAACCGAACATGACCTGTAAAAGAAGTCATTATAACTTTGTTTCATTCCATTAAACACAACTAGTTTATTGTCAAGAGAACAGGCAGTCTCTCCAGGTTCCAGGCTCACTTCAGTATTTTGCATTTAAACTGCATGGATCAGTGATTTGGTTCATTTACCAATGAAGACAGAATAATATTGCAAAGTTAAAAAGGTGCTTCATCAGATTCCATTAAATCAGAGTACATTCATATAAAAATAAATTTGTGAGACACAAAGAGAGACGTGATTTGTGCATGTTCTATTTTTTTCTTGTACCATATTCCACTGATAAAATCCACTTTGAATTCTAACTAAAGCCATTTTAACTGAAGAAGTTTACCATGAGTTAAACAAACTAAACCTCCCCAAAACCACAGAGAAATTTAAAAGCTACAGTTATTTTAGAAACATCAAACTACACTACTGCTTCTCTTTTCTTTCGAAATAGAGCTCAAAGATTAAAAGATATATATAAAAAAGAGCAAATGAATATTAGAAGCTATTAAATCATCAGCATTACAAGAATACAAATTCTGTCAGACTTAGCAAATTGCAAAATATTTTAAAGAAAAAAATATAAGAGATATAAGAAATCTTTGTTTTCTTTGACGCTATTCATTTTGAAAAGCATGGTAAGATTTTTCTAAGTCTAGGCTGCATTTTCTGTCTCTAAACTTTCTCTTTCTTCAATTGCAGACATGATTTTATTATGAGTATTCACGTAACTAGAACGTAAGCTCTTCTGATACCTCACTATCCTATTTATTCACTTTTTTTCAATAAATCTCTTAAAGACTGAATTAGATTACTTCCCTTACATACTAACTTCTCCTCAATGAAGATGAAATTTTCAGTCATTACTGTTCGTTTGTCCAAGGCCAAAGAGAGACCTGCACAGCATTGCCAATACATATATATATAGGCATAGACAATATATAATAGGAGACCAAAAACAGGAACTAAAGCAAGTTAAAATCACTCTTCTGAGAGAGGTGAGAGATATCCCTTTTTAATGCATGCACACACAAAAATCAGATATTGTGAAAATTTGCAGCAACAGGATCTCGATGGAATTGAGCAGATAATTCAGGCAGCAACAGACAAAATAGAAAGTTTACTTCTGCCTGGTAGCAGAACACTAACTGAAGGGCATGCAACTCTCAAAGACAAGTGTCTAGTCTGCTTATATTTATTCTGTGTATTTTAGTGGTTCATGAAAGCAGGTTAATCTTTAAATAACAAATGCAAGATGAGGTATTTCTAATATCATACTTTGTACATCAGTAGCATGTATTTTTTTATTAGAAGGCAAACGACTTTTAGCAGTCTCTTTGGCATATGTAATGATGAATAACAAAAATGTACACAACTGCACTGCATAGTGTTCTTCTGCATGTCTGTGCACACACACACACAAAAATACAGTATGTGCTTATAGACCCAAACACTACATACACACATGGAGAACATACATAGAAAAACATCTTTATCAAAGAGGCCATCCTTTAGCACCTTGCTTTATGCAAAAAATGTTAATAGCAGGCAATATTTTCGGTCAGGTAATGAAAACTAATTGGGAAATTATTCATCTCCCACTCTCCCCACTGGAGCGTAAAAGACATACAACAAATGTTATTCATGATTCTACACGACTCGCTCTGATTCACCCCCTTCTTTCTAACGGGCACTTCAGAGGAAATAAAGGTTACTCTTTTCCATTTATATCTTCTAATTGACTACCAGTGTTTCCTTGTGGTCAGAGGGATATAAAACAGAGTTAGAAACAGCCTATTAAAAACAAGCTACAATCAGACTACAGCTCTACTCTACCGTCAGCAATGATCAGAGAGTCCTGATTTCCTTGTTAAAAGACAGAGGCATAATTGAAGCAATATCTTCACTTCAGATTGATTATTTGGCGACCCTTATCCACATCTTCACTCAGCAATTTGAATTTTAATGAAAGTAAATGGAATAATTAGCATTTCAAAGTGTGTTTGATACACTGAATAAAAAAACAGAAAAGACTTTAATGTATAATCTATACACAAAAGAAAAAGCATTTGGGAGGGGGTAGAATAAGGGAAGTACAGTTGTAGCGTCTTCATTAGAATAACTTAAACAACTGCTTGCAGCAGCTGCATAATTACACTTGTGAATAATGTGCTATTAAGCTATGACTTCTCACCTTTATTTTATGTAGTGTGAACAGCCACGGCTTCCTTGTTATTCCTTACCTCTGCAGTCATGAAACGAAAACAACCAGGGCTGCCCACATTCATAAATCTCACAGGACTTCCACACTGAGACAACATGACTGCTGGCAAACCTTTTCCTGCTTTTTTTTTTTTCTTTCTTTCTTTTTTCTTTTTTTTCTTTCAATCAAGAGAGACTTCACACACCTGTGTTTTTAGACAACTGGGAGCAGAGCACCCATGACTGTGCTGGTGAACAGTTGTTTTACTCTTCTAAAGCACCTGATTTTTTTTTTCCAGATGTTGTGGCAGTTCATCATCTCTGGTCACCACACAGAAAACCCCATGGGTAGCAGTGAGGAGTAAAAAACTCCTGGTGAAACACAGCATCATTTGAAGACTATCTGTCAAAGAGGCTGCAGAAGCAGACGAGCACGCAGTTGTGATGTCTCTTAGAAAGACACAACAAAATAAAAGGCAGACACCCACTTTGCCTGGGAGAATACACACAACAGACATTGCTCCTTTCCTCTCTTCAGCACACTGCACACTGTACAAGTTTCCAGGCAGTAACCTGTGTTCACACAGACTGAGCCACTGAACCTCAACACTGCCCAGTAATTTTACCCACTGGATGGAAACGAGTTCATAAAAGAAGGAAAGGAAAATAAAGCTAATTACAAACACTATTACAGCTAAAACAGAAAGACCACATACCCCAATGATTGCGTTCAGTTCTGCCATGGTGACTTGCTTGGCACGTTCCACAGCCTGCACCACTTGTTGCTGGTGCTATAAATGAAGATCAGAAAAAGAATCAAATTACTTGTTTTCCAAATCATTAAGCATAGATTTTTTCTACCTTATTTTGTTTTTGCTTTTCAATCACAGACAGGGCTTGAAATAATTGTTCTCTACCTTACAGTCAAATTCTGTGTTGATATGCAAGCAGAGCAGATGAGGGGCAGATTTTATTTACGCCATTACTTGCCAGAAATTAACACCCTTTTCCCCAAAAGGACTGTTTTACAACCAGCTATCCTTCCTTTTGTGCATCAGCAGAGTGATTGAATTTATATGCTACCTTAAAATACATGCCACTTTTCTTAGAGACACAGAAACCTTTGAGTTAAAAAAAAAGGCATACTGAAGAAGAAAGACATGTATTTTCAGCAGACACATGGTGCCCACATCATTGAAGCATATGTAGATTCTCCTTCTTGATACATTTCAAAGCAGCTCAACCATAGGAAGAAAATTTAAAATGCCATTCACAATTCTGTCAAACATGTGAAAGAGAACTAATTATTTCAATCCCCAATATGTAAATTCTAAGAGCTCAAAAAAAGTCCATCAAAACCACATGGTCTAATTAACAACACAGTTTACAAGCTTCAGTGGTTACATTATCTCAGTTTGAGTGATACTATGTTCCTGTAGTCAATTCAAAATTGCTGCACACTGAAAACTGATTGATATTTAGTTGAAAGCATCAACTGCAAATCAAGTAAATTCTTAATCCTGCAACCACATCTGTGCCTCAGGATCTGTGCCTGCAGATTGCTGCTGGTAGCAAATTCAACTGCACAGGTATTCTTGACTAATGCTGACTGTACAAGATAAATTGGTGCAGGGCAGCAAGGGGAACGTTAGGCAGGACTGCAGCAGCTTCTATGAACTGCACTGGGAGTGAATCATCTCTCATCTATCGCCGTAGGTTGAACAAAATAAAGCGTGAGCAAAATAAAGCATGAGTCTTTGCCTATAGTAAGAGGTGCTGAAACTGTAACAGGGTGTTCATGCTCCAGTGGAAAGGGAAATAGTGAAATGCTAGCTCCGAACCACATTTGGAAATGCTGATCTAGATGTTCTTCAGAACAAAGTTAAGAAAACGGCTGACAAAGTCTTGTTAAGGCCCCCTAAACACTTAGAGCACGGAGGAAGCAAAAAGCTCTTGATTTGCTGTGAGAGCTCTCAGTAGGACCCCAGGGTAGGGGATCCCTACCCTGCAAGGGACAGGAATCTGTTGTCAGATCAGACCATAGTTTCAGGGACAACACAAAATAAGGACGGAAACCAAATCCTCAGGATTTTCTCCAATGCAGAGCGCCTAAAGAGCAGCAGAAATGCTTTCTAAGCAATGAGGAGCTGGGAGAAGAGGGCCCAGAGGGCAAGGTCCCTGCCAGCTCTGGGGTCCGGCGTTCTCAAACGTACCAATCTTAAGTGCCATACCCTCCTCTGTACTAAAAGAGTCCATACGCAGTGCATAAACAGAAATGGCATTTTCACTCATAAATTCTCTCCTATAAAAGCTCTCAGGGTGAGGAGAAGCATGCCTAAAAAAAATCTATCTTTAAACTAGCAGAAATACTGACCTCAACAACAACAAAAAAGGTTAAAAAAAATGAAGAAGGTAATTTAGAAATCTTTTGGAAGGAAGAAAATGTTTTTAAGGTTTGTTTCTTTTTAAGCAAAGAAAAATTAAATTAAGGCGATGCCAGGAGAGCAAATAACATACTGTTGCAAACAGAATCACAGCAGTCCCATTTAAGTTTTCTAAAGCAACAGTGCTAACGTAAACCAAATCTGTCACTTATAAGCAGCCAATGTAAAGAACAAAATGCAGGCTGAATATGAGCAAATGTGTTCTTGGCATTTGGGGGGGAAAAAAAAAAAAAGTGTTTTTTTTTTTTTTTTTTTTCCACTGGTTATCCATGCTGGTGACAGGAAATTACAAAATTACAATACACAAGCCTCAAGTTCCTGATCACGTGTTATCATCTCCAGGTCATCACACAAAAAGGACAAGCGCAGCCTGCATCATTATGTAGCTGAAAGCCCCGCCTGTGACACACCAAGTGTCAAAAAGGCAATCAAAAGCCACATCATTTTCTGGTAGAGGTAAATTATAACAAAATACAGGTCATAACATTTTTGATTGTGTCATCCCAAGAAGAAAATTCTTTTTTAATTTTGTTGACCCAGAGTTTTCCCTACCATTCCCTAGACTGTGCTTTCTGCATTGAGATAAAGAAAAGAAACTATTTCCTAATAATTCTCAGTAAGCATTCTTTATTCCAGCTTCAGCACTCATTTATTTAAATACTGTTCCCAGGACCATGATCAAGAGAATCAAAAAAAGAGAGAGAGAGAAAAAAGAGAAAATCTTTAGAAATCTACAGAAAGCTGACCTGAGAACAAAACAACTGTAAAAATAATTTAAATTTTCACTCAAATTTTGGAAAAAAATAATTCCACAACAGTTTAAATGCTTTTCTTTCTTTTTCAAAAAGCATACAAAGGATAGTTCCAAGGAATACTTGGGAAAAAATATTTCCCATCAGGGGAAGAAAAAAATGTAAGGAGAGAATACTCAAAAATTTTACATTAGGATTTTTTTTATATATGTAACTTATAAATAAAAGCTGAAGAAGCGTAGTAAGACACAAATTCCCTAAGCAGCCGCATGAGACATCTTTCATTGATTCTAACAGGTTTTAGGCCAAACCTTCATAGAGGGAAAAGCTTGTGGGCCTTACAGCAGTCATCCTTTGTAAGGGTGGTGGAGACAATTAAAACTCTCCTATTACCAGCTGCTTTAACATCAGCTTAATATCCAAGATCACAGTGAGAAAAACAACCAAAATAGATGGTCGGTAATTAGCCTCTTTGTCATTTCCACCTCAGCACTGCAAAAGGATTCAGGCAGGCTCCACCTGAAGTCTCCTGAAACTCCACAGAGGGTCTGCTCCAAATGACCTAGAAGATACTTCCAGTTGCACAGGCAAATAATCCACACCATTGCACTAAAATAAGTGTAAATAGAATAACTGCACTGCACAACTAGGTATGGCCTCCTTCTCCTTTCCAGTTGTAAGGGATAGAAGATGGCAGTTAGAAGAAAACACAAGTTTTCAAAGCAAGTTCGTGGCTACCTTTGCATCTTTTCATCAGCGAGGACCACAGCATTCATTTGAACCTTTTTAAGTGCAAGCGGGCTCCATTTTATTAATCACAGCTCCCAATTATGTGTGCAGAGCATACTCAGGGCAAACGAAGGGGTACCTGATAAAGCCCTAAGTACACAGCATAATCAAAAACAACAACAAAAAATGGCATCAATTGGCTAGTCTAAACCTGGCTAGCCTAAACCACATATATATAAAAGAATTGATTTCTTCTTAATTTGTGCTTAAATGTCTTTTCCTGCAGATGTACAAATAACAAACAACATTATGTTAAAAAACAAACAGCATTCAACAGCCTGTCCAGCAGTGATTAAGTAAAGATTTACAGCCAAGTAAAAACTAGAAAAAAATACTTTTTTTTTCCACTCAGGTGAAAGCATACAAGCACAGGTTTGCGGTATTCAACACACTTTAATGCTAACCTTCCTTCTTAAGCACAAATAAAACATAAACCAATATTCTTCATATACAAAAAAAGAGTATTTTGCACTGAATCAAACAAGCTGCAGCAATGAGCTCCATGTCCTGCCCTGCTGACACATAGACTAATATTGTTTCTGATTTTTACTTCTTCCTTGTGTTTTCTCTTCATCCCCCTGTTTTTCTTTTCTTCCCATCAGTGGTGTCTGAACTCTCTTTGCACTGGAAATATACTCCTCTCAATCGTATGGCACTTGGCTACAGCAGAGACCACAAGAAACAAGTAGGCGTTTTCACCATCGCATCATTTCGCCACATTGTCTATCGTCTAGCCCTGTCTGCAGCACATACATTGCGGCATGGTGGAAAATACTTGCGCTTTTTACACCATTTCAGAGCTTCCTGCCATTTCCAGTGACTATATGGAGCTATGCCGACAACAACTGAACAGTGGAAATCTCTCCAGCACACACATGCAGAGAAGCTGGTGTTAAAAACATCTAATATCAGCCCTTCTCCAGTGCCACTAATAAGATCCAAAGTGAAAGTCACTAAATTCACACTGCAGAAACAAGAAGGTTTTGCTATGTTTTATTCATGTTATTTTGTGGTTGCATTATCTGTTTAGAGGGAACACAGAGCAGGTCTGTCTTAGGAGCTGCAGTAGTGTCATTTTGAAAAGTATGATTTAGAGACAGTATAATAAAATGAAGCAGTGCCAAAAACATCAGTGAGAACCAGAGAGCAAAAACACATTTACAGAGGAATACAGCACACACTTAGAAAACTAAAAAGGACCATTAGGGTCACCATATCGAGCACTGTTACTCAGACAATATATAATAACTACTTTATAAAGAACAGTAAGAAAAGTACTAGCAATATATACATAAATTGCTAGTAAGATGCTTTCCATGGTAGGAAGATTATAGATCTCTGACAGCTTCCTTGTATTTGTTGCTTCAGACATAGTCTGAGGAAAAGTGAAGCTGGAGGAAGAGTATCTTTTCCAGGAGGTCTTTTCAGCCTCTCACATCTTTCCGAACAATGTGGAATGAGTCGTGCTCTGCTTCTATAGAACGATCTCACACCCTTCATCCAAAGCTACTGAACTGCACAAGCATCTGTACTGGAGGTGGCCCATCTGGCACAGTATCTTTAGGGAATACACATGCACAGAAGGAGAAAAGCCTCACAGTCCTTCTTGCAGAAGGAAAACCATCCACTAATATTCAGCATTTCCAAGGAAAAGCCTGAACGGTGTATCGTAAAGGAAGCTTCCCCTGGCAAAGGGAGAGAGGCAGCGTGTGTGCGCACACAGATGTGCTGGACAGCTCATGGTATTTCTAGGTATACTTCAGCACCTTATTTTGCACGATGAGCTGAAGTTTCCTATCGCAAAGCAAGCTGTCTAGCTTGCGTTTAGACAACTGACTGGCAGTTGGAGGGGAACTGGCAGTTGGGGGAGGTTTCCTGTGGACTCCTCTGGCCTGCCTAATACAGTAGGGCATAGAGGTTGCCAAGGAATGATCCCATGAGCATTTAACTGGCTGCTCAAGCTGAGCTCTGGGCTGCCACAACTACACTGTTAGCTCTAAATCAGCCAACTTGTGTGTGTCTGCCTGAGCATAAACACAGCCAAATATTTAAGGAAAAGAAGGTAACTGTGATAGATGAACTTCTCTGGTCACACCAAACAAACATGACAACCAAGCACTGGAGGTACCTGAGCTTTTTTGGCACTCAAGACACGCCAGCAGGGTCAAAAAGAGTCAGTTTGCACCCACTCAGAGATACAACTTTGGCCAGGCAGGAACTGGCCTCAACTCAAACTCTTGGACACAAGTGTCACATTTTGCTGCAGCTGATAAATTCAGATGAGATACTAGAAAAATTAGCAGAGCCATAATGCACAAACTGAATTATGTCTCACATGCTGTATCACTAGATGAGGCGAACTCTCTGTATCTGTATCTGTACCTGTATCAGCTGTTATGTTGTCTATACTACTTTCAGAAGACTGAAAATAAATTAACTCAGTGCTAGCTACCTCTAAGTATTTACCTAGAGGCTTGTGGAAATCTCCCAGGTCCCTTATATAACAGGTAGCACTTCAAGCATGCTAGTATCTCAGGACATTGCACAGAGGTGAAAAACACTGCTGCAACACAGGAAATCTGTAACGATGACAGAACCTGAATACAGGTCAGCCCTAAGGTCCTTCTCATCCCTTGACCACAAAGTCATTCTTTTGTACCAAATTTAGAAGCTTGGATTTCTTGTTTTCTCTATCTTTCTCTCCTTTTTTAACTTTTTTATTTTTTTTTAACAAAGTCATGTTCTCCCCATCCCCTCCACCTCCCCAGCTGCAGTCAACAAAAACAACAAAAAAGTACTATTTAACTGTGCGTTTTGGCAGGTTAGAAACTTTGTTTTCAAAATAAACGTTTGGTAATGGACTGCACAGTAAAACTGAGTGAGGCACTGCTTGCAGAGAATTTCCTAAATACTTTCCTGAATTGCCCTGAAACAAAGCATGTAGTATATGGTGACATATTATAATTGCAATCTTTTCATGAGATCTCAAGTGATTTTAGCCACAATTTCTTACATCTGAGTCAGTTATCATAAGCCATTGATTCTTTACAAAGTTAACAAGCAATAAGCCAAGTTAACCTGGTGCTATTATGAGGTAATAATGTTGCTATCAGTGCATGTAACCGCTGTATTTTGTTCATTTTTCCCTCAGGCACAATACAAAAGAGCCTGAACACATTTTTTGGCCACTATTCCACAATTAGGCTGTACACAAAATGCATGAACAGCAAAAACATGCTGCAATTCAATTCTCCATTAATCTAGATGATGAAATAAGGTGCTTCCATTAACACACTTACTTTTTAAAGACAGAAAAAAAAAAAAAAGTTTAAAAAAAAAAAGACAAGCATAACACTCAAAACTGGAAATCCATTCTATTTTGCCTCAGCCAACTCAACCTGATTTAACTAAGTGTGGATGCTAATAAACGCCAAACAATTACCACAATTTTCTTACCCCAATGTGAAACTACAATAAATAAATGGCACTACTAAGGTATTTCATTTTTTTTCCTTTATGCTTCCCCTTTCAAGATCTCTTTCCTGTCTGTCCCCTCTCCTCTCTTGCTAGATAAGCTAAAAAATACACTTGCCTCCAAGCAAGACAAATGCATTCACTGACTTTTTGGAATGTTCTCTGTTCTCTTTGTAAACGCACATGAAAATGCTTAAGTTATAAATGTTTTTTGAACTCTCCATTTCCTCTGTAGCCCAAAAAGCTTTGACACTATAACAGCATGCACACAGAAGAAGCTACGACACTTTGCAAAACGCAAAAGAGTGAGATGCTTGTGAACAGGTGAAGAAAACTTCAGGCCAAGGTTTTAAAAAGCAGGGCGTTAAAAGGTAGCACAGAAATCACACAAGAGCACATTTTCAGATCTAAAACTGCTTAATTCAAAGGTGTGAGCTAAAAGCCTAACAAAGTAAATAGCAGTCATTCAGCACACAATTTGGTGTTTGTGAGCCCTCCCTTGATGGCACTGTACCAGTAAGAGAAGTGGGGCTTCATCATTTTGTAAATTTACCATCTGGATCATCTCAGTTGCCTACCTACATAGTTCTTAAAACAGGCATATTAATGAGAATCTACTGTAAAGGTCAAGTTCATAATTATTTTTAAATTGCTCCCCATTCCCAGCTTCATGGTCAGAAGATTGTTAAACAGTAATCAAGACAATTGGCTCACAGTTTGCTAGTTTCTGAATGGGAGCCCCACAAGAGAAATTCTCTGTAACTGAAGAAAAATTAAAAAATACGATGTGCAGCCTTCACAATGGCTCCTGCCTTCAATGAAGGCGCTTCAAATGTACCAATATTAGCTTTCAGGAGAAAAACTCTAGGGTCATTCAACTCCAGGGACAGGAGAGCACAATACATACAGAACAGAGAAAAAAAGGGTATCTGAATTCATCTGATTCAGACACCATTAAAAGTCCTCAAACTTACTACTTTTTCTTTTTAATTCCACATGAACACCCAGCGAGGGTAGAAGCCAATATTTTCAAAATCAAAGGCCAAATCTGCTCAAATAAATTAAACATTTTCGAATATATTCTAACTCTATGCCCATGTACCCTGCCCCTGCTTGTTTAACTGGCAAAAAATAAACCTGTATACCTGTCCTTAGAGAAAACATGGTCTGGGTTTGTGGAAGTATACAAAAAAAAAAAAAAAAAAAAAAAAAAGAAAAAGAATGAGTTGTGTACTGAAGTGAAGATTACTGCAGATTTCAGCTGAAAAAAATAGCAGTATAATTATCAGTAGTAGTAAACTGGTGCCAACATTGTAAATACTCTAGAAAAGATATCACCACCTCAAAAATGCCAATCCTATGTCTTTGCTAAGATCACAACTTTGCTTGCCGAGTACTCGCTTCTGCCTCTGTTTCAAAATTGTGTCATTTAGTGATCATGGCTATGAATCAGTTTTACATGTCATTTTTATATGCTGTGTAATATTGCTGAAGAGCAACAAAAAGCCCCAATAACTCGATGTTTTGTGTTTCTGTAGCAGTTCAAGTACAAAACCAACAGATCATTTCAGATTCAGGCAGGTCTTAAATTCCAGTTCACACTTGCATTTTACTTTGTACATGACTGTGAGAAGGCTCCCTCATCCAGCAACAATCAACTCCCCCAAACCCAGACCCCTCAAAGCATCTACAGAGCTCTCAGGATAATACCCAAAATGATAATTTTGAAAAAATGAGTGCTTAAGAGAAATTAGCCCACAGCAAGCTTTAATCTTCTGTCTATATTCCTCAAATACACAGGAAATTTAGAAGGATTTAAGGTAGTATGCAATCTGGGATGGAGATAGGGGGAAAAAAAGGTGGTAAAAAAAGGGCTGCATTAGTATGTATATTGTGTTGAGCATTACGGATCAACAAAATAACACAGAAGTTTCTCCTGAAGTTTAAAGCCCACTTCCAAGAATATAGAACAAATCATGCCTTTCTAGCATTTTTGCAAGCTATCCTCTGATTCCCTATTGATAAGTCATAATTCTGAGGAACACTGTATTTTGCACATGAGAGCTAAATATTGAAACAACTAACATTTTGCTTAGCACATTACAACACGTGTTCCATTACATAACTATATTTAAATGATATTACAGTGGACCTGGAGAAGATAATGAGACTACAATGAGAACAATACATGGAAAGCCATCTACAAGCACCAAGAGATTCATAAGGAAAGAGTTTCAATACATAGTCCCACTTTTGTAACAGGTGTGGTAAGAAAAGTGCTTAGATAAGTACCAGTAAAAACTACTACCTTACCTCTTGGGATAGGAAGGGAATGACTTGTGCACATATAGCATTCAGCCTTTTGACGATTTCTGCCTGCAAGTGACAAGAAGAAAAAAAGTATAACTACATAAATTCTCAGATATGATTGTCACCCATCAACACAGAACACACATTTGTTTGTTTTCTTCTCTGGTCATCCTCTGGTAAGGACAGATGATTAAAAAAAAAATAACAGAAGCACTTGGAGAGCTACTTGACCAAACGTAATAGCTACTGTTAATCATTTCTGGCTAAAAAGGTTTTCTTATAAAAATATAGCTTATAAGTTCCATGTGACACAAGGAAAAGTTCATTTTCTTTATGAAATTAAACACATTTATTCTTCTCTAAGTCTTCAGAAGAGGTAAGAAGAACAACAACAAAAATGACACAGCCTACCACACTAAACTTTCTCCCACAACAGAAAGGACCATTTCATTACAACAGCTAAGTGAATGGGACAACTAAAGTAATAACTTCCATACTAATGCTGTTGATTATGAGACCATTAGGAACACAATCTGCAACAAGACTTAATCATTTTACCACATATTTTAGG
>VZSV01000111.1:1685477-1714591 GCA_013398735.1 Nothocercus julius
GAGTGGCCAATACACAACTTTTAAATTTTATATTGCCAATCAATTCTTATTCTGTATTTCTCATCTGTAAATCTCAACAGAGATTGAAGTGAATTGCATAGATAACACAAAAAATATAGCTCCAGAGGTAAAATATTTGCAGCCACAGATACTTTCTCACGATAAATTATGACCTGAGTCAGTGAGAGTAACCTGAGTCATTATATATTAAGATGGAATCCTCTTCCTGTGAGGTCACTAAATGCATGACAAAGATGCACACACTTGTGTAATTTAGACTTCCTTCTTGTATTCACCAGCATTTTTTGCTACATAGTCTTTTAAATAACAAACCCCTAGAAACATACTCTTACAACAGAAAGACTCAGAAAGGCAGTAAAAAGGAGAGAGCTACACATAAAATAAATCTGTGTTCAAAAAATATTACAGTTACACAACTAGGTAACCAGAAGACATGCTACACCAGAGCTAAGGGTACACGTGAAACTTGCTCTGCCCCCTTGTGCGTACTGCGATACACTTGAGCTAACACACATAATATTTTGGCAAACAATACAATTTCTTGATTTCTTTGAAATTCATTTAAAACCCTATAGGCTACTTAGAGAGCGATTTCAACGTTACACTGTCCTAGTGTACCTCCTCACCGGTCTTGACTGTTTATGTAAGCTCCTGTCTCCTGTCTCATTAAAATTATGCATTTTAATACATTTTCATCATTCATCTACTATACACTTTCAGTTTATTCAGCAGCACAGGCACCTTAAATGATACTTGGGAATAAATTCAGTTCATCACAATGCTAAATTACCTGCGAATTTCAAAGGTCTAACTATGTCTATATCAGACAGTCTACACTGTAAAACTTAAAAACCCTTTTAAATAAACAGCATGTACTACACTATTTTATACTGAGATTTATGAATTGTTTGTTATATAAAGCAGTACAGAGAGTTGTAAGATGCGTGTCTAAGCTTCAGCAGGAGAGGCTGCATGACCTAGTACTACGTTATTTGAGAAACAATATTTGATTATGGAATTGTAGACTGTAATGCAATACAAAGCTCCAAAGAACCTGTATCACAGCTGTTTGAGTATTTTAAGTATTTTAGCAACTTAAGCATTTCCAAATCTGGGGTCTCAGCCATGATACTATTTTTTAAAGGAATCTCTCAAGAGCCTTAAAAATAAAGAGAAAACTATGCATCTTACTGTTCAAGGCTTTTCCATGCAAAGAGAAAACTCCAAAGTGCCCTGCTTATTTGAGCAGAGATCCCTTTGCTCCACCATTTAGCACACTCTTTACCCATCTTCAGTTCTGGATAAATCATATGAAGATGCATCTTCCACAGAACATCTTTAGAAATGAAAGGCACATCATGCTTTCCTCTGCCAAAAAACAGCTCCTCCTACGTATCTTTGAAACACACATAGTCAGCCTACCCAACTCCTTTCTAGCTGTTGCAGTCAGCTTATGCAGCAGCCGAGGTCTCCTGGTGTTCCTTTGCCTCAGTCCATACCCAAGACGAGACCACTTTTCACCGTAACTGTTATCTTGGATACTTTTACAGCACTATTGAGGAAGTAAGAATAAAACTTGCATAAAGTGCAAGGTAACTGCTTAAAACACAGTTTTTTAAAAAGTTTGCAACTCTTATGTTGAAGGCCAGAAGCGACTGCTACAATTGCCTTATCAGAACTGTGTAATTTCACCAAGTCCAGTTCCAGTTCTGCTAGAACACAGCTTAGTCAACAGAACAAATTTATTCTTATTTATTATTTATTTATTGCTCTTTTGCCTTTTTTTTTTTTTTAATCACGCCCATATCCTCCCAAAGAAGTACATTTCTGCCATTCTCTTAAAATCAAAAAAGTTTTTGAAACATTCTTACACAATATTTATATAGAATTTACTTCAGGTAGATTCTGAGCCTTGGAAATGTCAAGCTTAAAAGTGGGTTCCAAAAAGCTGACAAGCAACTGAAAACAGGTGATGGAATATGAACAGTTATACAACTTTAATAACCTTTGGATATCAATCCCACCGGAATACAAAACAGTGAAAGTCTTTTCATGTTGTACGCAGAAAAATGAACTGATCGAAATAGCACCCAGTTCTTACACAGTGTACAGAGAAAAAAAAGAGCTTGGTAATGGCTTCAAGAGATACTGAGATATCCCTCAGCAGCATTTCTTAGACAGTTGCAAGGGAGCCCACTAAGCC
The DNA here is from genome assembly GCA_013398735.1 of Nothocercus julius. Classification (NCBI taxonomy): domain Eukaryota; kingdom Metazoa; phylum Chordata; class Aves; order Tinamiformes; family Tinamidae; genus Nothocercus; species Nothocercus julius. The sequence goes on from VZSV01000111.1 coordinate 1,687,702, forward strand.
ATTCAGAAAAGAACTAAAAAACTTGCTATTCCGAACTATGTGCTAACACTATTTCTTTTTAAAAATTGTCTCCCTCAATAACAAACATCCATTTTTAGCTTTGCAGCTGTATGTACAGTTCTATTTTGTCACCCCCAACTCTACCACCCTGATAAATTTTACAGTAATTTCAGAGACTACAGCCACTTTGCAGAGGCAAAAAAGATGATTCCAATGCCTGGTCAACAGAAGCAGAAGTAACAAGGAAAGCGTCAAGAACTGTTACCCACCATTCCAACATCCAGCTGCCTGAGCAGCCAGCACAGACTCACCTGATGAGCAGTAAACCAAAATATTGCCGAAGCAGGACACTTCACCTCCCACAAAGCAGATTTCTGCAGTGCAGCAGCTGGACTCTGACACAGCTAACAAGCAGTCAAAAGGAAGACAACAGCTTGACTGAGTGGATTTGCTTACCTGACAGACTGTAGAGGGTCAACAGAATTGAGACACGTGCTGCCTGTTGCTGGAAAAGACAGTCAACAGGAAGGCAAAAAGGGGAGGCCGTGTAGGTATACCAATGCTGGCAAGAACACTAACAGTTCTGCATAATGAATAACTTGTCTCCATCGGTCTTGCTGAGCTAAAGACACTTCAGAAAGGACACACTATCCACTACTTCATTAATTTAGTAAGCCACCATGCCTTGGCCTGGCAATTGCAATTGGACATCCTCAGAACATTATCTTAGGGGCCTACTATCTTTTTATTGCCAGAACAGATTTTGAAGACTAAAAGCAAGACACTGAGCTGCTCCAGTCTTGCAAANAAAAAAAAAAAAGTCAATCCTTCTTACAGGCAGCAACCACTCCGACACCCCAGAGAGAAGCTGCATCCTCACAGAACTCTAGAAGAGGAAGGAAACCCTGCTTTGGGGTCTGAAATGAGACATCCAAAGCAGTTCGCAAAATGTTAAGCACAATTTGCTTATTTCCTGTAAATTTTCATAGCAATAATTTCTCTGAATAATAACCTCATACCAAGGAATTTGTTTCTTTAATCATCAGTAGGAATTTAGTATAAGTAGCATGGCCAAGCTACAAGTTCACACAATATGTGTGTCAGTCTATAAAACTGAACAGATTATCAGAGAAAAGAGGAAAAAGACTAACTTGATTTGAGAATTCAGAATGCCTTTCTACACACAGCAGAGAAACCTGAAAAAGAAAGCTATGCAACTAAAACACAGAAGTCTTCTGATTCTCCCTGTCTTCTTGGATGGCTAAACACAAAAGGTAAAAAGCAGCTTTAAGTGAATGTTTATTAGTTTAAGTGTCTATTACATGACAAATCGTTCGGTGTTAGGACTGCCTGAGGATATTGACATTCTTGCACTGGGAATACTCTCTGCAATGAACATTACTAGTAGCATAGAATTTAACAGTTAACAAAATTTTGTGATACCAGAATATTTTCCTCATAACCTCAGTCAGTATTAGATATTAAATTAATGATCCCACAACAAAACAGCTAAAGAACCAAAACGCAACTTTTATGTATTTTTGTGGACTATAATACCAAATGCAAAATGTCTTAAACCAAATATTTTCATGGAATTGCTGGGCATTGAAATATTTTCTGCAATGAACTTTAGTGAATAATACAAAACCAACATGTTTAATTTTTATTACCAAGTATCACTAAATCACCTGATACTAGCTTAGCACAAATTTCTTGTTAGGCCATCCTAAAGCCTGAAGGTGCTACTCTGATGTAGGTTAACAACTCAGGAGGCCTCTTCTTACTATCATTAGATCAAGCCTGAAAACTGTACTCCATTCTTCTTCACATAACATGCAAAATAAAAAAATTTACATCAATGTAGAAAACATATTTTATTTTTTGTTTTGAAATCCACATTCAAAAACTCGCTTAAGATCTTTTTGTTTAAATGTCATGCCAATGGGGATCTCAGGATCAGTCTAGTTGGCAGGAGAAGGAAAAGCATGATTTCATAAAATCAGGCAGCCAATTCCTCACATTGAAAGTTAAAGTTGCCTCGGAAACACTGCTACTTCTATGGTCATCTAATTTTGCCTCTTTTGTCCCAGGGGACCAAGCTTTTGAGATGTATCATTTATTTACAGGCTTTCCACTGGGCTTCATTTATTGGTCAATAATGCTGTGGACACACTCTTCTAACGGCCTATGTTTTGAAACTGAATCTAATCTAATGGCGCAGCGCCCAAACTCCTTTTCCAGCATAGCCATTAAAGGATATAGGTTATTGCCGTTGTCACCATTGATATTTGTCATTGTAATGTAATTAGGGCCCTAAAATGATGCATTACAGCCCTTGGCACAGCTTCTATTAAAATCTTTTCTTCTGCTCACTGAACTGCGACCTGCTTTCTGATGAATAACAGACAGACAGCTTTAGGCCGAGGAGAAGATTCATCAAAAAAGTATTTTTCAGCTTTGGAAATAAAATAAATAAGTAAATAACAGGGGGCAACCTAAGAAGAAAAGCACAAGAAAAAAAAAAAAAAAGCACACAGCACATTTGAATTTCATTTGACCACTTGAAATTCTGATTGCATCTGATGAATCATTCTTAGGACAATATATTCCCAGCCTGCGAATCACATGGTTAATCAGGGCCCTAATCTGCTATCCATCAGCCTATGCCAGCACTGTAACTTCCAATCAAATTTATAGGTTATGTGGGTCACGCATCTCTGAACAACTACATTCACAGATATCCCATTTAAACCAGCACAGATTCTGAAATGCTGTTGTTAGGGTTACTGAATGTTATAATACTATTCAAAGCTTTATGAAAGCTCCTGATAAACAGCTGCTAAATTATTGCCTGTGGATGCAGCATGATGCTCTGAAATAGCATTAATGACCCCACAAAAGGGCAATTGTTCATGCCAAAATATAAAAAGGATAGCTTTTGCTGCCACAGTTTGTCAAATATGTTAACAAACACCGACACTTCTATGACTCTCCTTTCTGTAAACACAAAAGATGTTTGGTTTTGCATAAAAAGTCATCAACATTCAAGCAGAAACAATGAGGGAGATACAGGTAGCAAAAGCCTGAGCTGGAACTGTCTTATTATTTATCTCATCTCATGTAAGCTTTTATTGTCTGCATCCTTTGGGAGACACCTACAAAAGACGCCATTTTGACATTAAGCTCTTTTTATAACCATTTACATAGTTGGGTTTTTTTTTTAAAAAAATTAAAAAATAAATTTAAAAAAAATAAAAAAAAAATTCATCAACTACAATTTTAATAACTTTTCTGTTATGTTTTGTTACGCATATAAAGAGGCAATAATAAAATGCAAGAGCAACTGCTTAAGTCAAAGATTTAGCTAACAGTCTTATTGACCAAAGCAATTAGGGAACAATGTTTAAATGGTATTTAATTATCTAAATAGGCATATAAGTATCTTTAAAAATCTGATCCTTAAAAATGAATCCAATAGGATAGGATGTAAGTGCCTATAAAAACTTAAGGCATTTTTGAAACATTTGTAAAAGACAAGCCTGAGAGCAAGGCTAGACCAAAGTTCCCAGAGTATCCATGATGCAACTAATGCAGAGCAACTACCGCACTTACTATGTATGAGTGAGCATGTGGACAGACTATTAGACTCCTAAAACCCTTTGAAAATATCATTTAGGAGTTAAACTTAATTTACCCTTCCTGCACACTCCTAAAACTGGAGTTAAAGACACAGTAAAATATGATAATATGCTTAAAGTGCTTTGATAAGTATTTCAGCATATGTCTCAATTCTTAACAAAACTGGGGTTGAAAACAGAAGCAAGAGTCATACAACCATCAGATATCAAAATACTCAGAAATTTTCTAACACATATAGAATTCAGAACCGATTTTTTGCTTTAAAATCTCCATTTGTAGTCATCTTTTAGCAGAGAAAAAGCAAAATTGGGATTTTATTTATAGTACATAAACTTTAGAAATAGATTTCCACTATATTTCATAAAGTTATATAGTTATTATAATTATAAAAATTGCTGGTAAAGAATTGCCACTGGAAGCTGTAGGTCTGTCAGTGGAATGGAAAAAAAACTGCTATATATTGTTAAAATAAAACAGAATAATAAAACACTATTGGGAAATGCATTTCAACAGCCAGTAGGAAAAAATATATGCAATTACACTTTCAGAAAAATAATCTGAAACAACTGTTATTTCAGGTTTAATTTGGTTTACACAATGCAGCCTTTACCAAAAAGATCAATCTAGTTTATTAAGTGCTTACCAAGAATACATGCACACACCCATATTATCTAAATAGCATTTCCCAAATTAGTGAGAATAAAAAAAAGATTGCTACACTGTATGACAGAATGAAACAACCAAAAAAGCCAATCTTAATATCCACAGAAAATTAGCTCTTCTTTCATAAAGAAGAATGAGTTTTGTTTTAATCACAGACTGTTGTCATGAAGTGCTTACTCCAGCTCTACACAACTGCAGAAAATATTGCAAGCCTTGAATATAAAATTTCTTTTCAGCCATAGCGAAATGCTGCTTCGAAGCTAAGCCACAAAGAATCTAGTCTTGCTAGGAAAGAAGGGCAAAAAAGTTTCCAGTGAGAAAACAGTTTCTTCAATAAACCAATTGCTTAAGTTGAATGCACTCAATTTTTAATGCTTTATAATGAGCAATGAACAGGAGAGCTGAATGAAGTGCGGCCATGAGATTGTCAAATAAACACAGGTACCTTCTCCACCTCACTTTCCTATCAACTTCCTCTATAAACATCCCAGGTAAAATCACTAACACTGTAAACTTGATATTCACCTTTTTATACATTAATTTAGATGGTTATTTTGCACAAAATGCTGCAGACAGCAACATAAACAATAAGTTGGAATGGCAGAATTTTAAGAATCAGTTCGTTAATGTACATCCTGACCTGTGGGCTGCTGAAGTCAACCAATGAGACACGGCTTTTATTTAAGGTCTCAACAACCACATGAAGATCATTTGGGTAAGAAAAGATATATGCTGAAACATCTGTCATTCATGATTAAGACAATAAAAAGTAAATTAAATAAGGTGATATATAAACACCTTTCAAGACTGTCACTTCATGAAGTCAACACTTTTAAAATATCTACTGCTGCCTGCAAGTAGAAATAAAAATGCATAGCCTGGATGCTCGCATACACCCTCTACCCTTCCAGCTCCACCAGATTCTGCCTTACACTACTGGCATATCCACCAGTATATAGATCATCTGGAAGAAGGGCTGCAAAGAGAATTTAAAATGGCAGAAAATGGCTTCAGTTTGCCTTTCACTTCGTAGCAGGGAACACTTGCTCAAAAAGCAGTCAAAAATAAGGCAAAGGGGGACACTGCCAAGGGATGTCAGAGAGCCACAAGGGAGCCATAAGAACAGCTCCGTAGTCCGCCTAACTCCTATCTGTCACTTACCAGAAATCCTCAGCACATTTCATGGCAACACATATTTTGTGAAATACAGCCTCATAGGGATGAGTAGTTTCCACCTCTCTCTATGAACTGCAGAAATCCAGCTTTCCAAAGAAAGGGGGTAGGGTGGGGGGAAGCATATAAAATTGTGGTATCACAGTAAGGTAGATTCTGCTTTCAGCTCATTTTTTTGCTTCTGTCTTATAACTGCACTTAGGTCAGAATTTCCCATCCCACATAAACTGAAATGCAGCTATACACGCACAATCACTGCTCCCTTACTACTTGATTCTTCCTCTCACATTTCCCACCAAAGTGTCTGACCACAGTTGTTCTATGCCTAGTGGAAATGACAAAATGAGTCAATTTGAACCCAACCTTACAACTGTACATATTGTTTCTACTGTACAATACTGTATGATAAACATGCCATAAAATATACAGTTTAAATTTAATTAGCTAAAATAAGCCCCCTATTTATTTACACCAGAGGGTCATAATACTTTTTTTGGTGACAGAAGTAACAATGGTCAAAGAGAAATCCTGAAGATGAGGAGTTTCAATCTATACAATCTACATTGTAAGGAAGAAAGAAATAGTGACAGAGCCAGAAATTATTCTCAGTAGCTTGCATTTACCTTGATATGTATGCATTTACTTTGATGAATGCAAAAAAAAAAAAAAAAAAAAAAAAAAAAAAAACACCAGGAAGCCTACATTTCAACAACAGCTGAAAGTCTCTAGCAGTTGAAATCTAGAAAAGACCACACCTAAAAAATTTACATACATAACATTTTGGAAAAGTGGCAGTGATGCTCTCCTTAAATGTTACCAAAAATAAATACTAAAAATTATTTTCCCTACACAATATGCACGGTAGGGCCAAACTGCTACTTCTAATTCCTACTGTCACTTAAATTTTGATTTACAAATTCACAAAAAGATTCCAATAATAAACCCCAGGAAAAAAAATGATGAAAGAATTATGCAGTGGATTTTATTGCAATGCTATAATCAAGCGCTAACTTCAGATCCTTGCAGTGACATATATTCAAATAAAGCAGGTTGCATCTTAAGTTTGTTGTAATCAAGCAAAAATATGGTATCTTTTAATTCTTTCTTGATTTTTTGTTTTTTAAGTAAAATCCTAGTTTCTGGAATCAAATTACTATCTCAAAGCCAGATTTTATTTAAAACATATTTATCTCTTCTCATCTAGAAAACGTCAAAAAAATCAAGAAAAAACATGGAATTTGTCTATAATGCTACAAGTATATGAGCAGAAGACACCTTCTTCTACTCTAAACATAAAATAAAGCGTAAATTTGAGATGGTTGGTTTGTAAACCAATATAAATTAAGAGGTTGGTACCAGATTTCTGCTGAAGTACCAGCTGGGAGCTTCCACTGTAGCATTGTAAGAATGGGTGAGCTAGACGGGCCTTACACAGTATTGTTTATGGTTAGAGGATTCCAATTCCTTTTCTCTAACACAGAGTAAATTCAGTTAAGTAGGACAATATACTGGAGGTAACAAACTAAGCATATTTATTCAAAAATAAAACACTAGAAGTTCCAGTATTGCACATATACCCACCACCACTCAGATGATACTGATTCATATTCGTATTTTTCAAGTAAAACATGCTCAGTGACTATTAGCTCAACAGGAAATGATTCTTTACGTAGCAGAATGCTGCTCTTAAGCAAGCAACAAAAAATAACAGTCTATATCTCTGAATCCTACTGAGGAGAAAATATTGATATAAATTGTCATTGATCAATCTCAATCACTGTGAATCATAACTACCCCTGCTGAAAATAATTCTAATTGGATTTCAGCATTTCTGCAACTTGGCTTCAGCAGCACTTACTATTTTGCCTTTAAGTGGAGGAAGACAAGGAAATAATCATGTAACTTTATCTTTCAAAATGTGAATATTTAACAAGCAGTAGTTTCACTAGTGAACTACATCTAAATTAATCAGTCAGCTTATGATTCCCTTTTTAACGTTCTTAAGAAGATAGATTTGCAAAACAAATGTTAAGACATTTGTAAGACATGAATGCTGAAATGTATTCAAGAAATTCAGTTGTCCAAGACAGCTGGACAGACTAAGCACATCTTGATGTTCAAATCAACCAAATGGCATTCTCCTAGTAAAACTCCCACCAAGACAGGCTCAGAGTAAAGCAACACTGAACGATTTTTTTTTAAACTACATCAGCATTACTGAAGTTTTCAAATATCATCCAAGAGGGATTTTAACCTAAACTTTTTAAAGAAATCACATGCAAAGTTTAATAAAAATGCCATAAAAAGTAGAACATAAGGTATGGAGCAAAGTAGAATTTGTCTGAGAAATATGTGTCACGTACATTTCATGAAAATTTTTGCAGTGTAGTAACCCCCTGAGAAATCACACTCTGGGTGGAGAGATACAACGAACTGCATTAATTTCAAACAAATGCTCAAGACACACTTATAAGCTAAGTGTGTACTGCATTATACTGCATACAATTGACTTCAAGGAACAGATCTGGAACACATACAGCAGGTAGAACGTGAGGAAATGGAAAGGGCTAATAATCAATCTTATAAAAAGTGATTAACCACCACCACTGTGTGATAATGAAATCAACAAATCCCTCCATTGCCATACATTTTCATCACAAAAGGCACTACTCTAACAGGATGCTTATATAAGGTTTCTCCAATGCATTCTTCATGATTTTGTTAGAAAACTAGATGGATCAGAAACAAGAACTGTTCTCCCAGCAATTATACTGTCTCTGTTTTAGAGACAGAGAGTCTTGCTGTAGTTCTTGCTGTACAGTTCTTGCTGTAGTTTCACACTCACTTTGAACTGTCTTGAAAGCTGGCATGGCCCCTTTGGAGGCTGTCCCCTTCTTCACTACTCCTCTTTACCTCACCCTTACGCCAACAGCACTTCTGTGGCTATGATGTGAACCAGGCAAGAAATTTAGCCAAATTACCCCCTCCTCCTCAGTTATTTTTAATATAAACATCATTCTTGGACCTAATTCACCACAGAGAAAGGATGTAAAAAAATTAATCCCTTCAGCATCAAGGCACCTTTTGTCAGCTTAATGCGTATAGAAAGCTGCAGTCTAAGACACCCAAAACCGTAACAGCAAGACTTTTTGCAAACACTTAGCACCTTCCTCTTTTAAGCTAGAAAACAAGAACAGGGTCAAAAGAGCAAACCGCACAGCAGCATTCCTGGCAAGCTACTGATCTTGTGACACAGACCAAGACGCTTCTCTTGACATGGGAAGGCCCTCTGTTTCACATCTTCCACAACACTGTACCCAAGCCATACTGCAGTCACCCCATAACAACCTTTTTACTTCTTGGCTAGCACTAAAAACTGTTTAGTTGCAAGCTTTGGCCTGTATTTGCACCCAGGCACTAGATCATCTGGTAAACCAAATCACCAATACACATTTAAATACTAAATTTAAAATAATAAATAAATAAAAAATGGTGTAATTTAGTGGTGAGTGCACAGGCTTGGCAGCAATCTGATGAAGAAACTGAATGCTGTGGTCAAAACTGCAAATAAAAAAAAAAAACCTCATAAAATAACATACTTTTTTTCAGTTATAGCAGACAGTGTGACAGACAGCAAAACCACATTTCCGTGCCCTTTTTTTTTTTTTTTTTTTAATGGATCTGTGGCTTTTTGCCATGGCGTAATTCTATGGTTTACCAAAATGAAGTCTCCGGGCTTGTTGATTTCATATTTAGTTAGCGAGGTCTGTAATCCTGACATGTTTTTAACCAGAAAGGTTCAGCACAAGTGTTTATAGGAAAAATACTCATTTATATCCTATTATTTTAACCCACAAAGATGCTCAAATGCTGCATCTACTCTTTTTTATGACTGTCTGTTTTGCACAACATATTACAATTACTCCTTTTCATAAACAGCAGTTTCCCCATGACAATTAGAGACCTAGTTGAGTAACTGTTTGCATTAGAAATTTACCCAAATATATAAAAGGAAACCTGAAAATTCATTGAACTACCTACAGATTTTTTGAAAACCTGTTTGTGAATAATCACTACCTGCTATTCATAAAGACATCAGAAAAAAGCTGGGGAACCATGACAGTAGGTTTTATGACCAGTGGGTAGTTCAGACTGCGCTTTCTCTGTGCAAGCTTCAATGAAGAGTAAATTCGAAAAGATTAACCTTTAATATAAAAGGAAGCTAGTTTAAAACAACTGATTTCTTTATTGACAAACTCCGATAAACTCCGTTTCTTTGCTGTAATACATCACACTGTGTAGCTGAAGGCAAGGGAAAGAAATGTCAAAAAAAGAAAAAAAAAAAGCTTTTTTTTTTTTTTTTAAACAGACACCCAAAAAAGGACATAGACTTTACAATGATCAGATCACTTGCAAATAATTGAGGGAGCCTTAAACCAGCTGCAAAATAGCCCAAGATGTTTAGGAAACACACAGCACAGTGAAGCCCTGCCAAAAGGCAGGTTCCAGAGCTTTTTAGTTAGCAGGACTTGAGTAGTTCTCTTTACATGTTGTTAGAAATGCCTGAGAGTACCTTGGTCATATTCCTGAAACCCACAAACATACACCTTACAAGAAAAGCTTTTAAAGCAGATGTCGTTTTCAACGAATGTAGCCTAAATCTATACAAAATTACTCTCAATATGCATTTCAGAGACTTCGTAAGAGTTCATATTATCTGGTTGTAAATTAGGTTTTCTTCACTTCTACTGACTAGGCTAGACTATAAATTGAGAGATGTTAGAGTCTCACTAAATTCACAGCTGTTCTGCCTCCAAAATTAGCACCCTTCTCAAGAAGGGTAACTGAGAAAGGCAAAGCAATGCTCAGGTCAAGCAACTGACCTGCTTTGCTTCCTAAATCCCACTGCTTCACCCAAGTGCAAAAGCACAGAGTGTTTCAAAAGAGAATAATCTACTTCAACATATTTCACAACCTATCAATCTAATTAAAAATATGTGTGTGTATATATTTCATCAAGTATTATTTCTGAAAAGATCAGTTACAATATTTACATGCCAAATGGTGAGAAAACCAGGCTCTTCTCTCCAATGTTTTACTGAAGACAGCTCTTACACTACTACCACTTTTCCAAAAAATACAACTTCCATATATCACCAAAACCACATTTACAGTTTCTTACACATTCAGGTGTTCATATACTCAGGAGTGAAGACTTACACAAAGCTGTGATCCTCACTGTTCAATATAAACCAGGTTTGCCTAATCTTTTCACAAGTCATATTGTCAATATCCCTTCAAAACTCTTGGGGGAAAAAAAATACATATATTAAGGGCCTGTCACAGCTTCTTACTCTAATAAGCAGGTAGAAATTAAGACAGGGTTAAAAAAAGGACTGGGAATCTAAGTCCTTGAGATCAACACTACCAGCTTATCCCAGACTAACAGTGCTTAAACCAGGAGGTGCAGTAGGGTTAAAGGAAATCTATATTTTTCTTAACTTTACAATATAATTGCCTTCACCAAAGAATCAAAATCCCACTGTGCTGCATCCACTACACATGCATAGTATCAAGCTCCATCTGTGGTATTTCCTGAAGTCTGGGCATGTCCCTCTCCCAGGCCAGTTTGGGGGCATGCAAAAGGAAGTTGGAGACACACTATCAGAAGCACAGAAAGTTCTTTTTCCAAAAAATCTGTTAAGGTAACAAAGTAATATTATCCCATTATTATCCCATTCCAGGTGGAGAACAGAGGCTGAGAAGACAGATTATTACAGACTAATCTTAATATAAATTAAAATACTGACAGCTTTACCACTGAGAGAGACATCCCTGAAGCATGCTTGTTGCCAGCTGGGATGGAGAAGACAGCAGAATTAACAGGGGAGGCAAAACCAGGACAAGTGTCTTGGGAAATACCATCCTGCCCCAAGCATCTTACAATCTACAGAGATACACAGTCACTCTTAAACGGCTCTCATGTAATAATATCCCTGACAGAGAAATGAGGCAGTGAAGAAATGAGGCAGAGGAGAAGTCTCAACAAGGCACGTAGAGGATTTTTTAAAGAAGCATAAGCAGACTACATGCCTGACTCATGCAGAAAGTCAGCAACATATAAATGATAATGAAGAACGTCTAAGCACAGGAGGCATCTACCCACACCCCTGCAGATACTTAAATGTACTTCTTCACCTTACAAAACATAGCATGCCAAACAAAGGCTGGAGTAACAAAAGGATTTAGTCATTAGAAATTCAACATTGCAGTATTTTCCCCTTTTGTCTCTTCACTTGGGGAATCATACAATGCTGAAATCACCAAAAGTACGTAAGAGTTGTCGTTTCCAGCACTGAAGCTCCCCATTAAGCACTGAATTCCTTTTCTAGACATGTTCAGAAGTGTCTTCAGCTTGACAAATACAAGCACTTTGGCATTCAGCTAAGCCTGGGCAAATACCTGCATCCAACGCGATGCTTCTCCACCCATTACCCTGAAGGGGCTGAGGATCCCTGCCAGAATTATTCCCACATAAAACACAATAGCAGACATATATAACAGCCGTTAAAGAGCTTAATCATAGCATTTATATACATGACTTTAATTCTGGCTTCACTTCTCTGTTCTACCTCTCATGAGAATGCCCAACCTGCTAAGCTGTTGTGAATTCAGGAAGGGAAATAGTCCCAAATCTTCCACTGCAGCAAAAAAAAGTTCCTGTTTCAGTCTTCATTCAGATTAACTGTATATGAAAGACAACCCCAGACTAAAATGCACAGATGGGTTTGGGACAGGGACTTGAACTCTGCACAACTTTCAGCTGGCCACAGTCCTCTCAAAGTCACACCATGCATCTCTCCAAAACTCATGGTTTACAGAGCAGGCCAGTAAGCATAGACCATTGCAAACTGAACAGCTTTCTGCTAGATATTCTCAGTCATTACAGTGTTCCCATGAAATCTGGCTCTCAGTAGCAGATAGGTTGTCTACTTCGTTAAAGAAAAGAATCCACTACATCTTCAGAAAGTGATCACAGTGATTCTGAGCAGAAACTCTCATGCAAAGACAGCATTTCCCAGCAGCATCGAGTTAGGTGGCTCAGCCTTCAAGCAGGATCAGATTTAAGACACACGCCTGACCTCAGTAGTTCCCTGTTCCCTGAGTACATGCTGTATTTCTCTGGCTCCATGTGCATTCCAAGCTTACCTTCTGGTCTGGCAGAATGAAGTTGTTTCCACATTGCTGCTTCAGTCTTTTTGTGGAGAGCCGCCAAAGCAGGTTGCCCAAGGTCTCACAGAAGTCTTTGGCAGAACAGGAGCTGGCACCTCGATCTCCCTAAGTACCATACTCTGATAGCTGAATTTCACCTACCTGGGAGCTCTCTGCTTTGATTCACCTTAATACTGAGAGGTATTTCTTATGTCTACAGATTTTCACGTTTGTTTGTCACAGGCTTAAACAAACCTCATGACCCTTAATACAGTGCATACTCAATATTTTTTTTTGGAAAATGTGTAAGCTAAGATTATCCTAAGATTCTTCTCTCCCACACAAAGAGACCTATTCAAATCAGTGGTGTAGAAGAAACACACCAGAGTTCCAGTCAGAAAACAGAGCTACGTAAATTGCATGTAGATAAAGAACATGGAATTGTATGCCCATAAAGTACATATGCCCATTCTACTAAATCTGTATGGGGGGAGGGAAGGGGAGGTTTGCATATGCAAAGAAGCTGGGCATTTGCATCTTCAAAGGAAATTCTTATATAACAGAGGTAGGTTTTGAAATTAGGAGACAATGAAGTTGCTACTGTTAGTCTGAAAAGCATCTAAATATGTCTTAAAACGGAAACCCACAACCTCAGAATAAAACCACCCCACATGTAACTTCATTGGGACTCTATTCTTGCACAATATTGTGGTGCTAGCGCTCCTTAGATCTCTATCTACATGAGCAAAGCTCAGAATAAGAACAATCATTATCTTTAGTCAAGCATGGCTTTAGAAAAAGCTTCAGAAACAAACTATTCCTCAGAAATTTCCAAGGTGTCACAGGCATAGAATTCTAACATTTCTCTTATGTTATGGTGGCAACTGAAACAGGAAATAACATTTTGTGTCCAGTTAACCAGTAGATACAGATTAACTAGAAAAGAGTTGAGAGAGACTTAAATGCTTTCTAGAAATGCAGGGAAAAATATCTTTCTCCTCAGGTGGTGCACTTTAAATACATATTATTAGCTCTGTCTCCCCTTACAGACATGTCTAGAAGAACAAGGAGGGTTGTTATTCCTGACTTTATTAAAATAGGAGCTTCTATGCTATTTACTTTATAAGAGTATTCCTATGTATGTATGGACAAATATATGGTAAGCATTTCCCACATTAAAACAACACACATTTGAAGAGGTCACCATAAGCACAGCTATAGAATAAAAAAAAAAAAATAATAAGCAAGAGTCTCATATCAGTGCTTGGATTTTTCCTTTTTTGGAGGAAGACACAAAAAAGAAATAGACAGCTTCTTCCCTGAAATGAAGAATTACTAACATAAATTGTCAGTAAGCAGCCTGTTCAAACCACAACAGGTTTTTGTAGTTAGGATAGAAAGCCTACCGGTTAAACCAGGTACAAGAATACATCATCTCCTCTTCATTAATACATGCAAATGGGATGCACTTTGTGCACAAAGTCTTTCCATTCTTTTTGTGCTATTTAAACACTACAGACTGATATTTTAAGAGGAGGTAAGTGCCTTGCACTAAGTCATGCATTTTACAAAATCATAGCAAGCAGACATCAGAGGTGCTGCAGTTGTATCTCACACACATCAGCCCATTGCCATCTTTCAAAGGGGCTACTGTGAAGCTGTATGGGTGTCATACGGAGTGAATGGTACCACAGGGAATTATGACTATAGAACTAATCAAGTGGTTTCCTCCAGTTGCTCCTTGTTCTTTTCATCCAGCCTTAAATCAGAAGTCTAGCACAAGCTTTTGGGTCAGTTCAGGCCTTAATCTATTTGCCTTCCTTCTCCAGGTTGTACATTTCCAACATTTATCTCCAAATACAAGCAACAGCAGCAGGCATTCAAGTACCTTTAATGTCATCTACTTGTAACCTCAAACGTATAAGGACAGATAAAATTTAATAAGAGTTTACGCACTGCTGGACCCTGTAAGAAAAGATGACATGGATTTGGGATATGCAGCCTTCTCTCGACACCAAATATATATTCATTCATTCAATCAATATTTTATTCCTCTCTGTGGTCTCTCAACTAACAACAGACGTTAACAAAAGAAATCTTCCATCCTCTCTATCATGTAAACACCAACACCAAGAAATGTTAAGAGATTTTCAAGAAGCGTGGCAGAACATATTAACAGTCATACTAATCAAAGCTGCGAATTTTTCCAGACATACGTTTTAATTTAAATAACCATTTCCCTAGATTCAAGAAAACACGAAGGTAGACATTTTTAAGCATCCACAGCACTAATACGCTTTGTGAAGTGCTGAGGAGAAAAATCAGTGTTGATGAGCACTGGATTCACATCTCCTCCTCCTGCAGCTGTCATAAAAATTCATGGACTGAATTTTTGGAATTGAATCTGGTTATCTCTAAATGGAATCTGGTTATTTCTAAAAGCTGAAACTATAGGGTATCTGTCCCATTTAGCCTAACTATTGGAATTAAAAGATCTTGTGGTGTTCATGTTGCCACTGACTTCTTGACTGTCAAGGAGCTGGGCAGTGTTTTATTCACCTCAAATTGCACCTGGAATCTCCGAAGTCAGACAGGGAAACTGCCAGAGAAAGCACGCAGGCTATTTACACAAACATGACCTGGTGCAGCCCCCGGTGAAGTGGCTTTCATGAAAACATGTGGACAAAACACAGAAAAGACCAAGTTTTCTCTCTTTTGCAATGTCTTGCTGAATCGCACAGCAGTTATTTTGGCTCTCTTGTATCTACTAGTTGGAGAGAGAATTTCACCATATTTTCAAAATGAAATTCAGAAGTTCTTTGGCCACGAAGCATTGCTGAAAACTTCTTACTCGTCCCTGAGTTTACAATACAAACAGGAAAAAGTGACTGTGAAAGATTAGGCTTTCTTCAATGACAGCATATTTATATTGCTTCAATTTCTCCACATTTTTAGAAGTTAAAATTTGAATCAAGTGCTAAATGTGACTAATTCCTTAATCAACAGACAAGTTACCAAAATAAGTACCAAAATAAGCGAGTCAAATGGGTGTTGAGATTGGTAAACCTAGAAGCCCACACTTAACTGTTCCTTTCATGGAGAATGAAAAAAAAAAAAAAAAAAAAAAAAAAAAAAAAGAAAGAAAAAGAAGCGCTACTTCTGTTGCCATGAGGCAGAGACATGAAAGGAAAACGAGGGATCGAAACGTCTCCCTCTACCTCAACTCAAGGCTACAAACTCATTCCAGTATGTCTTATGATGAATTTTAAACGATGCTGTCATGTTAACATGATGAATCATGGTTTCAGCCATCAAATGCCTGTCCAGAAGAATATCCTGCAACTCATATTTTCCAAACACTAAGGTCAGGACACCATCATCCAAGTTCCCTTGAAGCTTTGGGTCTTTTTTTGCAGAGACCATAAGTCGGCCTTACCATCTTCTGGTTTGCTGATCTGGGGGTTCAAACCCCAAAAAGATGGAGGGGAAGGGATTCCTTTGCTGACATGAGTCTTTCTGAAACAATAAATCTGCATCACAGGCTATGCAGATAACTGAAACACCACGGATGGATTAACCACAGACTTACCATGCCCATCAAACACTAATTGCAGGAGGTTTTAGCATATTACCTGCCTAGGACTCATATTGCTCTTACTAGGTAAGTAAGTAAGGAGTTGTAAAGGCTTTTTGTATTTTCAAATTCTCCCCCCCCCAAAAAAAAAGAGATAAGATAGTTCAGTCACATCAGTCACATAAGTAAACAGTAAACAAATTAGAAGAGATATATTGCATTTAAGATGGATGAAAGGGATGTTTTTTTATTTAAATGAAATGCTGTCAAGGAATATACACAATATTATACACAAGGAATATACACATCCTTGTGTATATACACAAGGAATATACACATAGCACACGATGTGATGCAAATCAAAAAATCTAACGGCAGACCCAGCACACTCTTTATAGCATAAATGGGACAAATTTTTACTTTTGCCCAACTGTGAGATGCTCTGCTGAGGTTTTTGAACAAATACAAGAAAGAAAAGCACACATTCTCATTGTCAATGTTCCACATCTCAAACATAACAGCGAAAGATTTTTTTTTCCTTTGAAGAAGTTGAATCTTATCCAGCAAATGTCAGAAACCTCTGGCAGCATAAGATCCTGCAGAGAAACCAGTTAAGCAGACCAAAAGAAAGAGGGTAGGTTAGAAGACCTCCACTCAAAGCTCCATCCTGTTTTTCCTCTCCTTCTACCACATAAGGAGAAATGAATCACCACAAGCACAGCTAGCCCATCACATGATATATAAATCCACAAAAATGTAACAAGCAATTATAAAAGCATATATACTTTGTTTAATTTGGTATTATTTTTTCTCAGTAGACTATACTTCACATATTTTCAGAGAACAAGAAATTACATCAAGAGGTGGCAACCATATACATGTTTTAAACACCACATACTGCTTCCTTGATTTTATTGTGAATCTCTTTACTAGCGACAAGTGATGAGAGCAGAATGCTGGAAGAAAAACTAAGAAGAGCCAGCCAAGTGTAGTTTGATAGCTTAAAATTAAAAGGAAAAAGAACCCCCACACTTATTATTTTTATCTCATGATTAATTTTAAGCCAATCTCATCATTTTCTGTGACTGGCATGACTTAACACTTAGAATTGGCAATACAGCATACCATACAATACATAATCATAAAGACACCAATTCCAGTTTACTGTAGGGACTCTAATTTTGACTTGCCTGACATCTGTGCATTTAAACATCTCAGCCATAACATCACAATGTTCAGTACTAGAACGCTACATATCTGACCCGGTCTAGGAAAGGTGTTTCCTAATGTCTAAATCTTATGGGTACAACCCAGAAAATACTACATGGAGATCTGCTTACTAGTTGTAAGACACTTTAAATATATTTAAAAACATTTTTGTATATCTATACATATGTATAAAGTTACAGGCGCCTGTTTTTGATAACCTATCAAAAATGTTTTCCGTTGTACTTAACTATAGCGTTTGTGTCACCACTAAGAAAAACAAGGTAAATATCCTACCTAAGAAGTACTTGAAGCTAACAGTGAAATTGTAAAGATGATCTGGAACTAAAATAACACCTATAAAACTATACACATGTGCAGAGACATAGGTATTCTTAAAATGTCTTCATATTTTGACTTCTAAATAAGACCACTGTTCCATTCAAACATAGTTTCCTTTCTAAAAGAGGATTACTTTAAGCCCAACCTATCCATACTCAAGAACATTGTGATCAGCTAGTTAATACAAGTATCCATTTACACCTCCTGTGTTTCACATTACCAGCTTTGTTCTCCTCCCTCTGTGTTTTGTGGCTAAATTGGTTTTCTGGAAGTCACAGGCAACAGATGTGCTCAATCTGCAGACAGCAAAAGAAGTGACTTCTGTAGCAATATAATCACTCTGTTCACAAACTAGCCCATGTCTATGACATAACCACAAATAGCACATCATAGCTTCTCACTGAAGATGGATAAATAAAGAGCGAACTGACAATATTGAACTCCTGGCCTTCTACAGCCTTAGTATTTGAGTCACAAATCTGCTTCCACGTTTAAGTGAACCACTGGCATGGCATACATAGTGATGGACCAGCGAGACCATCCTTCACCATGTACAGTATAAAAAATAAAGCAGAATGCCTGCCTTGAGAATCTTGCAATCTCAATTATTTTCTATGTCTGAATCCTTATATTAAAAGCTATATTAGTTGAAGAATCAGGCAGACAAACATTTTAAAGCTAGATTTTGTTGTCTCTGGATTCTGCCTTCCTAATGTATATTCTGTGTACAATGAGAAAACTGAAAACTCTAGGAAAACTGGTAACGAGATCAGTGAGTAACTAAAAACTGCATCATAACATACACATGCAATAGAGCAGGACCAAGCTTACTCTCACTGCAACCTCAGGCATCCTAGCACCTAAGTACCTCACTTTGAAACCTACCTGCAAAGTAACATTTTTCCTGCATTCAACACATTAATCATTTCTTTTTTTGGTCCTAATGAGAAAGAAGGTGTTATTACATAATACAGTGCAAATGTTGTTATATATACATCATTTATATTTTGACATAAATTCCCCCTTTTCCTCTTATCAGACCCATTGCAGGTGCTAAGCTTTGATTTCTCAAAATGAATCTTATGACAGAGTTACATTTCCAGCCATATTAGGTGACAGAATGAGCAAAAGGCAGCGCTACGCAGAACAGAGCTTTCCCAGCAGTGAGGTGCTGGGTGAAAGAAAGTCTGTCCTGGGTCAGATTAACTCTTTCTCCCCTTCTCCTTTTCCTCTCCTATACCAATTATCCAAGGAGGTTGGGGATTCCTGCCAGGAGTATGCCCCTTACTGCAAATAAAGACAAGAGTTTCTTGACATAAATGTTTGCAGTAACTTCTTCTATAGTGGAAAGAGTTGGGCAACCAACACTATGGCCACAGGGTGACCATCAGCTCCCTCCGTAATTACTAGCACAACTCTGAACTAACATACTCAGGAAGGCAGCATCATGGCAATTAGCATCTTTCAAAGACAGAAAAAAATGATTTTATGTTTAAGCACTGTAGAGTATAGCCCTTTNAAAAAAAAAAAAAAAAAAAAAGGAGCATATGTCTTAATTTAAAAGTTTGCTCAGTGTGTTCTGTGCTATTTCCTGTGTCTTAAGCATCTGTCTGAACTGCCAAAACAAGTGGGAGAAAAAAATGACATTTTCCTTTTCTATGCACAGCAAAACCAGAATGAAATGGAGGATCATGTCTTAATACATGTTCTTCTGCAGTTGTGGGGGAAAGGTTATTTCAACAGTATCTGGCAGGCAAGTAAAAAACAACAAAATTCTCCATGAGTTCTCTCCACAGAAATGTTTTCTAACACCTATACTATGAAAAGAGACCACAGAACCTCACTTCAGAACTTAGCAGTTACTACAAAACAAAAGGCCTTTGCTTTAACAGCCTATTAATAGATTTCCAGCTTTTTATAAGCTGTTCAGCTGACTTCAGAGGTTAAGTAACCTAAAACGTTGACAAACAAGCCTCAGTGGTCAATTTAAGAACCTTTCTATTTTATGACTTTATATATTTTGTGACTTTGATAGAAAAGTTGTTTGTTTCTCTCTCCCTCCCTATTAGTTCCATATGAGCTGCAATCTTCAGAACTTCACTTCTAATTCTTGAATCCAGAAGTGTCCCAGTTCAGTTCTGACTATCCAAAAGCTGTATTTCTATTAAATTTTTCCCACTGTTCATAGTGGAGAACAAATTCAGGCAAAAGCATGGTAGCTGGGTCTACAGCTATTTGTCAAATGAAAGATGGTATACATTCAATTATAGATTGCCTTAAACAAGAACACAAAAATAAATCATATACACACCTATGCATTCACACACCCATTCACCACAGAGTCCAGCTTTTTGCCGTAAATAAAAAAACAGTACCGTTATGTTACATATCTAGCACATATGTAGACCAGTTCTCTGCAATGTTTAGATTTTATGGCCACAAAGATGAAAAATGGTCAAAACTCGTCCCTATATTAAACAAATTGATTTCCATCTTTACTCTTTTACCAAAACAATTTAGTAAGGAATGAGAAACAAGCAGACTCAAGGCTAGGATGTCATACAACCCATATATTAACTCAGTCAGCAATAAATCTCCCCTTCCTCTCCAAGCTCTATACTACTTTCTTAAATAGCTCACTATAAAGTCTCAACCTAATTAAAAACAGCTTTCTTGGCAACAGTGGCCTTGATTTCACTTATTTACACATTAACTGCAGCCTCCATTTGGCCAATCCAGTCTATTCCCTGCACCACGCAGGGCCTTTTATCTGCCCTGGACAGCATTTTCTTCAGCAGATGAAGTAGATGCCGATTGATTTGCTGTCGAGCATGGTAAATTAATAGCAACAAATTGCTGAGGGCCCCATCTCGCTGCTCCACCATGCTTCGGCAGTTTTGCTTTATTTGCTCCATGATGGGCAGCAGTCAGGCCTCTTCAAGTCAATTTCTTCTTAACAACCTGCAATACTTTTCAATGGCGAAAATAGAGCCGTTCCTTGTAAGTCAGAAATCAATATCCTATTGCCCTTAGAAAATGCTAAACAAGCAGTATTGGCAATCCACTTGGTACTAGAGGGTATCAGATATAATGCAAATCCATACCGCTTTCCTCCTCGTAGTTATTACTGTTTGCTAAAAGGTTCCTAATGCCATTTATCATCATTTACCATCGACTACAGCAGCTATGATTATGATATCCTATCAGCTAGTAGAGCCCTTTCATTTCTATCCAATTAATATTTTAGCAGCACTCAAATGGTTCTTGCACAAGTCTCGTAATAAAATTTACATGGATTGGATCGAAACACGGGGGTTTCTTCTGTGATTAAAAAAGGTCTTTTCATTTATTTTTTAATATCCAGCTTCTTGAAGATCTAAAATTTCTCTCAAAAATGCTAAAATCCTACATGTTTTCTCTGACAATTAGTTCAAAGGCAGAGGTGTAACCAAAAAGAATCCTCACTTATGGTTCTATTACCTCCACACACATAAGCAAAATTAAAAGCAAATGCTGCATCCTATTCATACTCTCCATCAGTCCCATTCACAAATGTCTGTTTTCTGTAGCCAAATACAGACACTTGTTTTAAGTGATAATTACAATACTGAATTAAAACCTTCAGAAAGCATGTTTGATTATAGCAATTTAAATAAACTGTTTACCATAACATTAAAACTGCCTAATTTCAGAAATTAAGCCAAATGACCAAGAGCAGCAAAAAGCAATGCTGTATTAAAAATGTAAAGCAGCACATCAACTATCCATTCATAAACTATCCACTGAGCCTCTTAAAAACAAATGTTAAAAAAGAAGCTTAGCAATAAATGAGCATTTCCTGTGTCATTCAAACACATTTATTCCAATACTGAAAATTAAAATTGCAGGGAAGTATCTGTTCATACTGAAACCCACAATCCCTACCTTTTTACCTTTTCTTTGGAATGTGCCTATTCTGAAGCTTTATTGATCCTTCTACAGAATACCAAAAATCAGGTTACTGTTTTAGAATATATCGCCACACGTCACAACATACCCAATACATCTTTAAAAAAATACAAATGACTAATTCTACCAGGCTAATGTTATTTACTCAGTTACCAAAATTTAAATTAATTATGTTCTCAAACATAATTGTTAAAAATTGGCAACATTATGCAGGCTTAATTAAGATTAAATCCAATTTACTAAATGTACTTTAATTGGTACTAATTACATTAGCTTTCCTTTCAGAATGACAAATTCCCCATAGGTTTCACTTTAATAGTCTTCTATCAAAATCAACACAGGATGACTGATGATGAGCATCACATGAGGAGTGCGAAAAGAAATGTTCTTCTTCCCTCCTCCTCTCCCCCCCCAGTACATCCATGCACACACACACTATCATTGCTCTGTGCTTTTATCCTTTTATCAATTTGCTAAGTCACAGAGTCATGACTCCATCACAGCCATCATTTTCTGTTCCAGTGAAAAAAATCTCTAAAAATAAATACTCTGTGGCTGGGAGCAGCCAAGAAGAACAGAAGCTTTAACAGGAAGATACACAAAGGTTTCAAATATCAGGGCCACCAATTACTAGGGTACTTCCAAGGACTCCAGGGAGTCCTGCTCTTGAACCCTTTGAGACGCAAATCTAATAACTGAATAAGCCTAACTTGATCTTGAGAACTAGGCCGAATTATGCCGAAGGGCAACTTCACTGCATTATTGCCTGCTTTCCATTACAAGGGCATCCAGTGAGTACATCTGGAAAAGAACCTAAAAGGAACCAAGGCTGTCTGCCCAGAAAAACAAATAAAGACAGATATGCCTCTGTGCTAAAGTGAAAAAAAAAAAAAAAAAAGAAAAAAAGAAAATACAATAAGTAGGTGGTTTGCAGAGCTGTCTGTATTTCATAATGTGATAAACTGCCCTCAGGATTTTTGATATGATTGAATTTAGAAAGCTTAAAAAAAAAAAAGTGAATCGTTCAATTTCAGCTGGGCACAGCTCTGAGATCAAGGAGGAGGAAAAATAGGGAATTTAAGGTTGAAGGCTAAACAAAGCTTCACACACATCAAAAGAAATAATTGACACTACATACACAAAAATTTGGACTCAACACTGATATCCTAAACATGCAAAATATTTGGTAGTTTTTAAACAAAAAGAGAAAAAAAAATGCTCTAGCGGGGGGAAAGCATGAAAAATACAAAACTCAGATCAGATGTGAAAATAACAGCAAATAAGTTTCTTATTTGCAATTAATTTCAACATCTAACAAAAATATTTAAGAGTTTTGCATGACAGTAAAATACCTACATTGCAAGTAACAGCAATGTAAAATGGTGTTTAATTAAAACTCTGTCCTTTGTAATCACTTTTTTCTTTTTTTTTGAAATTAACTATTTAATTACTCCAGAATATTATATACCAAAATCACATAGAGTTTCTGAACCATTTAGAATTTAAAAATTAAAAGGGCTTTGTTTCCCTTTTCCCTTAAAAAAAAAAAAAAAAGTATCTCACATGCATACAGTCTTAGTCCCAAATTCAGGATTCTGTGGAGTTGGGTTAAGTCTACATACAACTAATTGCTATAAAAATAGAGTATCTAGATATATAAACACTTCTGACTGCAGTGGTTGTCTTTAAATGCCTATGACAACTTGCTGTGTAGGTGGCCTGTGAGGACTCTGGACTTTATGCATTGTTTTTGTATCTACTACTTTGCGTTCTTTTCATAGTACCTGAAATAATCTAGCTATTCATTTGAGAACAGCTCCAAAATGTCTGAGAGGCAATGAATAGTCATTCCACTGCTACAGAGACCTGAATCAGGTTCAGAGAGTAACCGTGTAATTAGAATTTGATCAGCTAGAGGAACACTCTTTTTCTCTTAAGCTGTTCGTTAAACACACTTGTTGAGTCTTCATGGGCAGGATCACATTCATGAATAGTACGTTTGAGTTCAACAGGGTACACGGGTGTTTGTAAAATAATGTATTTGTACAAAGTCCCATAGGTTTGGAGCTGCAGATCAAAATGCGTTAAGGCAGGAAATTCCACTGTCTTCATATTTGCACACACAAATGGTGCTAATCAGTACTGTGGCACTGGGATGCTAATGGCATACAAAATACAATAAATAACATGAAAAAACATTCGACTTCCATGTTTGCTCTCAGCAAGATAAAGAAATCCTATTTCCACAACCCAAAGAAGTTGCAAATCTCTTACTTTTAAAAGAAATGCGTACAAACCAATTTTATGATGGTCTTTCTTCTTCCATCCAACCATTTATTTATTTCTGCAGTTTACACTACCCAGCAACACTGATGAATTGCTCAACCATTTGCTAAAAGGAGTTGTCAGTATTAAACTCCCCCACATAAAAAGTTCTCTCACTAGAAAAGAGGTCAGATGTTTAATTCATTCTCCTCTAGAGAAGGTTAAAAACACACACTACTGAATAAGCAATTCTGATTTACACTACTGTGCTCCATCTGACTAATCTCCTGCTAATCATGGCCTAAGTGCTAGACTTCAAGGCACAAACCTAAGCATGCAAACATCCTTATAGAAAGCGCATTTGCACTTTAGAGCTGGAGTAACTAAGACACTATTTTTGGACAAAGGTCCCAGTAAGTAGCTTGTGGAAAATAGGAACATGCAAGTGCATCAATTTATTTCACAGTTCTAGTTTCTATCCGTCCATGTTAACTGAAGATAACTGTCTTTTTCTATGTACAATACACAGTACTGTACACTTTTCATACATTTATGATGTAGCTATTCTTCTAAAAGATAAACCTCGAATGTTAGCAGATAGATCTTAAGCGATAACTCACATTTCCCTCCCTACTTGCATGGGTCTTGTTTGCAGTAAGACCACTAGCATGTTCAGACATTACATGTGGAAAGTCAACACAGTAACACACCACAGGGAGCCAAGACAGTAACCTACCTAGGGCCGTGTATCATACACAAGATGCGCGCATGATATGCGTTTCAAGGCACGACAGAACACAAAAAGTATCCAGTGCACGTAAGCATGCAATTAAAGCAACTCTCACACAATACGCATCTGTTTTAAGACTGATGGGAGAAATTAAATAGAACATTCTTACACAAAAAGATATTTGCCTACCTGCTTATGCATCTCTATATTCAGTCCATAGGACATCTCGTAATACTAAGACAGAAGAAAATGGCTTTGTTAGAACTTGAAATCATGAAAGTCATTCCAAAATTCACTTTGAATCAAGCATCATCTGTACAAAGACCTACAAAACATTTACTAGCCTTGAAAAGCTCCGAGAATTTGAAAGCACATTTCAGAGCAACCTTTTTTTTTCTTTTTTTTTTGCTTTGTCAACATAGCTTCTTGTCAAATTTACAAAGAACAGTCATAAAACAGGCAAAAGACAGACAACAACAACAAAAAAAGAAAAATAATCACACCAGAGTTAAAGAATAGAGCACAGAAAACTCCAAGAAAAGGCTCAAGATTTTATTCCCTTGCACACATTGAAGATGCCAAGTAATGCCCAAAGTACTTGAAACCAGACAGACATATAAATCAGCAATGTCTAAAAAAATAGTTATTCAATATTTTGAATTAAAAACACACATACACGCAAAAAGATACAATTAAGTTGCAGGGATGCAAAAAATATGCAAAGGCATTGAAATGCAGGGCCAAAGCAGTTATTACATTCTAAATATCTCCTGTATGCCTCAGTACTGGTGGGAACTCAGTTCAGCGTGTAACATTAGCACTAAACCTCCAAGACTTAAGCACATCAGAAGAAAAAAAGGTAAATGCAAGCCTCAGCACCAGCTTGTGCTCTTCATAAGGTTTTTTCAAGGCTATATATATATGTTCTCGTAAATATAAGAATGATAATTGCTCCATACATATGGAAAACAGCTAATCCTTCATAGACATACAAGATCGCAGATAACACGAGGTTCTCTGGAGTCATCATGATCCATCATGCAATTATATATTTAGAGATTTCTTCCTATGCAACTTACTTAACCAGACAGGCCACAACAGTTTGGATCCCTGACAGTGAATTTAGCAAAACAATCAGAGAGCAGCCCAGAAGATTCAATTCTTCTAGGAAGTAGGCTCCAGCTTTACATACATATATATAAGATATTTTGATTCAGCTTCTTCACAGAAGAAGGATTACCCTGAACTGTTTTACGGAGATAGGATAGTTGTGAAAAATCAGAAGCGCGAACATCATCCCTAAATATGTTTAAGAAGTTGTGCATGCCTTTAAAGGGCTGACCAAGTAATTTGTTACCTTTTTGAACAAACATTCACAATTCCTTAAAACATTAAAAAGCAGATTTTGAGCAGAAACTAATTTCTACAAACAAGTTCTAAACCCCTGAAACTAAACATTTGTAACAGAAAAACAGAGAGAACCTCAGCAAAAGTGGCACTGCTATAACCTTTCAGCTCAGGCTCCAGCAATTCAAACGTATTTCAGTTTCGGTATGCACCAAGTTAATAGACATTTTGAATTTGTTATGCAGCTAGCTTACCATAACATAATGTCGCTGCATCTCTGTCTTCTCACTGGCCAGTTTTTCACATTCTAGCTTTAAGCTGTTCAACACCAGGAAAAAATAAATAAAAGGGAAAAAAAGGAAAAAAGAAAAAAAGCATGAGTACTTAATAAAGCAAAGCTGACATTCCTCTGAGCACACGTTTGCTCCCCTCTCCAAACATTTTCCTAACACGCAAATAAACATCCACATTCCAGCTCCTGACTGGGAGTTAGGGTGGAGTTTGTCCTTCTCCTCTCCCCAGAGATACTGTGCGAGGTCCTCATCTCCGAGGGTGCTGTACGCAGGACGCAGGGGAATGTTTGACAGGGAAGGAGCTGAACCCGCTGCTTCACGGAAGACGCAGGCACAGCTGGTTCATGCCTACAACGACAGAAGCTGCTCACAAACCCGCGATCTAGTTCTTGGGGCTTTTATTTAAGTGAGTTTTACAGTAACATCTCTTGCCACTGTTCACACCGCAGAGGAACCAAACGCGCGTCGCCACTCAAAGGAGCAAGAAGTTCCGGGGGG
>VZSV01000111.1:1718745-1730460 GCA_013398735.1 Nothocercus julius
CCGGGTCCGCGCCGGCAGCCTCGCGGGGCAGCCCGGAGCGGGGCAGCGCTGCCGTTGGGCAGCGTCTCTGGAAACGCCCCGGGCGGGCTCGGCCTCTGATGGCAGGGCCAGGTCCCGAGCCTGGGGGAAGGCTGGGCTTGTTAGGAAACGAACGCCGTGTCTGATGAAATTAAATTGTGAAATCAGCAACAGGTTTTTGTTGTTGTTGTTGTTCGGTGTAGCCCTGCGTTAGTTTCAGGTGCGGTGCAGAGCTGCAAACCAGGACATATTTAATACCTTAAAAGGCAAGTTCAAGACTCTTTGGTCAAAGCAGCCCCTCTTCTTCCTTTGGAGATGATTCAGCCATGGTGCTCATCTGAACGGTGTCCGCACAACACTGCTCACTCTTGCTTCCCATCGTCTTCAGTGAATTTGTGTGGCTAAGCAAGGAAGAGTCTGCTCTGCTAAGCCTTGGCAAGATGTATATAGGTACATCATAGTTAATGCAACCGTCACGCTACGTAAGGTGAGCACATACAATTTGGGGGCAAGATAACAGTCCAGTTTTGCATCATTCTGGCGAGATCCGTAAAACTTTAAGCAGAAACTGCTTCATAATTTGCCGCTTTTAAGTGATGTGAATTGAGATCAGAATGTCAGTGTCACTCTATTTTCCTATCTTTTGTCAATTCTGACACAACCTTGATGGGTCTTTAAATATAGATCGTTTTGTATTCAAAGTTCCTTGTTTTTTCCTTCTTTTATGAAAAATCTTCTATGGTAGGTTATATAACCTGAGCTATTATCTAGCAAATAGAGAAGATAGTTTCCAAATGTTTTACAGATCTCACTAAAGATTTCTCACAGGTGAATGGACTGCAAGAAAGGCATTTTTAGGCATATTTAGGCAGTTTTATATGCACAGAAAGTGTATTGAGTTTTGACTGGCATAAGAAGTCCCTTATGAAGTATCATAGAGGAGCCAGTGGTTGCAAAGTATCTCATCCATTTTTTTTTTCTCCTATTATCAGGAAAAGCAAATGGTCATTTCAGACCCATTAGTTCCAAACCAGTCCGTTTTAAATTTCCTTAAAGTTCTAAGCTTTAAAATGAACTGATGTGTTTATATACATGTTTCACATGGTAGGTAAAATAAACTATTTTCACGCTGAGATTTTTGTAACTCAGTCTTGGAATTGGTGACTTCAGGCATAAACCAAATAAAGAGATTTATCAGGGATAGAGGACCCTTAATAAAACGCCCAAACCTGAGGGCACTCTGTGCGTAGCCTCCCAGATTTCCCCTCCAGAATGACTGTAGCTCAAATCCAATAGAGCTGTGCCTAGCGCTGCCGCTTATTACAGTTTATTTTGGGACCAAGTTACCAGGTCACCATGCTTTGTCAGCTATGTACCCAGCTATG
Source organism: Nothocercus julius (assembly GCA_013398735.1). NCBI lineage: Eukaryota > Metazoa > Chordata > Aves > Tinamiformes > Tinamidae > Nothocercus > Nothocercus julius. The sequence continues at coordinate 1,720,149 of VZSV01000111.1, forward strand.
TACCCTGTGCGCACACAAACACACACACACACACACACACACACACACACACACACACACACAAAAATAAGGGTGTTAAGCTTTTTGATAAATCAATCAGCTAAAAGTGCCCCACAGTAAATCCTATATTAACACACACATCTAAGCACACGGTGTAACCTGCTTACTGAAGGATAGCATCAGTGCAGTTTTCAGTTGAGCTGGCACCAAGTTCTCTACGCTTAAAATCTTAAATTATGGTGCTAAGCCAGGTTCTGCTGGTAGGAGAATGTAGCAGCATGACACCCACCTAATGTTCTTGGGTTTTACACGCGCTATCAAGTAACCTCGTCTCGGGACCTTTCTAAAACTCCTGACGTACGCTTTCTAAATTACTCATTAGTGATCTTGGGGGTATGTGGTAGTTAGTAAGCAAATTAAGGGAATTTATGGTACTATGAATAATAGGATGATTCATACATTAATTTTTACATAGCTTTCACAAAACAAAAGTCTTTGCAAAATAGCCTGAGTACTCCAAACTTTTTTTTAGTAAATCCTTTACATTCTTCTTTAGCTTTTACGTTACCAAAGTACCATTTTATTTAGTCCTTTCATAGCCATGAGTGCTCTGGAATCATGGTCTTACTTTGTTCATTTCCACAGAGGTGCTTGATTGCTTCATAGATCATGTACAAATCTTACTTCTTGCAATGACACAGTTCTGCTTACAAGAGAAATCTGTAGCTCACTTGTTGACACATGGCAGGAAAAACCCTTTTATAGTTAGCAGAAGTTTTGTCTGCAGAAAGGTTAGGAGTTTAGGGCCTGTTGTGCATGTACTGGAAGCTCATTTTGCAAACTCTTGCAATGCAGAATTGCTTTGGCAGACACTTGAAATTAAAGTCATTTTTCCTAAGCTGTACTCCTCACTGAAATCTACGAACTAGCAGTGAGGAATAGTTTTGTTTCTGAGAAAACCATGAGAAGTCCTTTGGGAAGACAACTACCTTCCTTCCACAAGTATAGTAAAAAGTCAGTGTATCCCTAAAGTTGCACTTATGCCTTAATACCAGATATGAGCACCCTGTAGTCACTCCCTCACTTTCTGTAAGACCTTCCTAGAATACAAGGTGGAAGGGTATAAGGCTGTAGGATGAGGGTATTTATCCCTGATTTTATAGAGACAATCTTCTGGGCTGTTGCATATGTGGAGCTGTTACAGTATGGCAGGATCTGACAAAGCTGGGCTTAAGCAAAACGTTCTCACATGATTTTACCTTATAGTCATAAACCAACTACAAAACCCCTTGCAACCCCAATGGGAGCGCAGGAATATTTCTCAATAAACCTTATTCACAGGACCCAAGTTAATCTCAGTTGTTACTGATCAGATAAAGCAATCCATTTGGATCCAAAGCTACTTTCAGCTTCCAAAGAAATGTTGTTTCACAGGAAAAATGCAGTTGCTGAAAGGCAGAGTTACCATCCCCCGCACACAGCACAGTCTCCCGTGCTCTCGCCCCCGTGATGAAGAAAACAAGGATCCCCTCTAAGAAGCGATGACTTTCTGGGAACATGGGGGCTTGTTGTTTTACCTAGCCTTTCATCTTTCCTCGCAGCAGGGCTTTAGTGCTCCCTGTGGTGTGACAGGTCCCATGGCTGCGCTACGAGATGAGGGCTCAGCCTGCCCTCTTGCTGCCCAAGGTGCAGCCCTCAACGCCCTCTCAACGCCATTAATGAAAGTCACAATTTACCCCTCAGGGGATACTAATTACTGAATAAATGTAATCCTTGGAGATTCATTTTTTTTTTGACTCAAGGTTTTTAACTGTGATGAGTAATACCCCCCATTTTTCAAAACTTTAGAGTGTTTTTAGCCAAATATTAAGATAAAACGGGATTTTCGACATGTATTCATAAAAGTGAATGCATCATTGTTTTGGAAATTCACAATGTCAGATGACTTAAATTAGAAGTGCCTAGCTTATCATGCAAAGGAATACTGTATAAACCAAATGAATTTTATAAGTGTAAAGTGCATTAAGTAGCATAAAGAAAGCTACATGGAAACATCAAAATAAAGAAAATTAATTGAAAATGAACGTTTAACATTTAGTTAACATTTAGTTAAACATTTAGTTTAACATTTTTACATTTATCATATCAATGTTTATTTACCTCAAGAAAAGTGAATGAAGTGAGAAAAACATTTTCTAGGGCAAAAATTCAGAAAAATATTTTGAACTTATTTTCAAGGCATACATAAAATTTTGAACTTCTCTTTTTTTCACATCATACACTGAAAATTTCCTTGTTGCTCTAGAAGGGTAAACACACCATTTCTCTTTTAATCTTCAATTACATATTGAAGTCGACTTGCGTGCTATTATTGTACCGCAAACTCAGCAAGTACGGTAGGAATCAGAAGTTTGGATTCTCTGCATTGTGAAACAGTCTTATTTTCCTTACTGCTTCCTCAGGAGCAGCGTTCATGAGTAAGATGTATACACCTCCTTTTGTAGCTTCAGAGTTGTTGTATAAAATCTTTATGTGCTAAGCAGAGACTGATTCCAGCAAGTAGCTGCTATATATATGCTTGTCCTTCTAAAGCAGGGGAAAACTTCAGTGTGTTTTCAGCTGATGAACGAGTGTTTTTCCTTAAATACTCCGTTGTTGTTGTTGCTGCTGTTCCTGAGGAATAGGGAGAATAATTTATCTCAAGTTATTATTCAAAATGAAAATAATAGGGAGGAATGTGCTTTAAGTAAATATATTAGTTACAGTCTAAATTTCCTGCTATCTTACTGGAGTTTTGAACTTTCAGTAATGTTTCAGCTTTGAAACTTTTAAGCAGTAAATGGTTTTGGAGAACCACAAAATGTGCTCTGCTTCTAATTCTATGTTTAATGGATTAACATACAGTGACCCTAACTATGGCTGCAGAAATATCCATGGAGACAGCAGTCATTTCTTCAGAAAATGGTCAACACTGGGCTTTGTGGATTATATGTGTATTTTAGAGCAATGTGAAAAATACAGTCACGTCCTCAGATTATACCCAAGCAGTGTGTGAGGTTACTCTGTCCTGTTCACCTGGGTCTCGAGAGCTGAGAGCTGAACCCTCCTGGCATCATCTTCCCTTTTGGCACATTTTCCTTTCCTGCCCCCCATTACCAGGGAGGAGTCCTGCGGGGAGTCCAAAGTTTCTTCCACGACAGGGAGAACTGCTAGCAATTTCCCAGAGTGGAGCAAAGTTGATCTGAAAAGAGAGAATCTGTCCTAAGATCTAGGTAAGATTTACAGTAAGGTTCACAGTCTGATGCCGCTGAAAACTGAGTGTAAACTGTGCCCTGATTATCTTCACAGGGCGCCAGAGAAGGGACCTCGCGAAGCCCCAGTTAAAGAGCAGAGAGGAACTGATTGAAGGGCTGTGTCTATCTGTGCAACTGGGTTTAGTGCAACGATCCCAACGCCAGGTACTTTATCAGCAGCTCTTTAACCCACACCTGTCTCAAAGGTAAACAGCAAGATTTTGTTCCTGATACCTAATCCTTTTGATGAGCTAATCTCACGAATACTCTGCAAAGTTGACTTAGGAAACAATGAATAGGGATTTACTCCCTAATTACTCATAGCTCAAGTGAAGTGACTCCATGGGGTTTAGTGATGAACACTAGTGCAACTGAGAAAAGGAAAACAGCCCAGAGGGTCCAAAGGTTTTGAAAAGAAACTCAGAAGGGCAGTCAAAATGTTTGTTTTCTAAACAATTTGCGGAAAAGATTGGGTTGAACTGGATGTGAGCTGACTGAAAACTAAACAGGGATTAGTTTACTAAACATACTTTTTTTCCCTCTTTTTCTTTTTTTTTTTTCTTTTTTTCTTTTTATTTTCTCTTTCTTTTTCTCTTTCTTGTTTATCTTTCTTGATCTTTTCTCTTTATTTTTCTTTATTTTTCTCCTGTGTAAGAACTGAAATAGTGCTTTCCATAACAGAATCCTTATCAGACAGAGGAGGGGGACGATGGAGGAAAGCTTAAGATCGTCAATGAAATAGTAGCCCCTTTAACAACAATCAGTCACTTCCTGCAATCAAAACCATGCTACCATGTGGCCCGTTCAAATAAAAATTACTGGACTGGAGCCAAACAAGAAAAAGTAATTGATAATGTGGTTTTTCAGAACCCACCCATCCATCAAATGTGTCACTCCTCCATAATACTTTATTTCCCCTTCTGAACAAAGATCTTTAAAATTCATTGTGTGCACTTAACAACAAAGTGTCCTTGTCCTGGTTTATAATGATCCTCTTTTAGTTTGGGTTTGTTTTGTTATTTAATTACATTCTCTTCTATCTTGCATTTTTGCCCAGATAGTTGCTGGAAATTTCTGCAGCTCTTAAACAAAGACTCTTTTGTGCTGTATCAGCTTGCATTTTCCTTGGATTGTGTTGTGCTGGTGTCTTTTCACTGACTTCAGCACTGGAGTATTGTAGTCAGAGCTTCGCTAAGTAGACTGTAACAAACAGATTCATTGGCCCTTTCTCTGTGCTGCATCTTATTAACTGGTCTGTGGGAAATGTTCTTTACATTGTTAAGGCATATGAGCTATTACAAACAATAAATTAACCTTAACTGGAGGCGGCTTTGACACTCCTAATACGGAAACACAGCAGAAACCACAGTTTATAAAACCGTGGCTCTACCAACGAAATTTCAGAGGCATTTCATTAAAATACACAGTCCCTGTTTTCTATATCAACCTTTACAACTACCTTTACCAAACAGATAATATGAATAATGCTCTATAATTTCTCCATACCAGATAGCAAGCATGAGATACATACTACAGGCATTAAGCAGAATTGATGTATTTCTTTCTTTTTCCCCACAGTTGAAAAACAAACAGTAAGCACATTTTTAACAACAGCATTATTCTGAATTAGAAGGCAGTGTTCTCAGATCTGTTGTACCAGTTTCGTAGGGACTGTTAATGATGATCCTCAAATTACAGATCACACTCTTGTTAAGAGGTCAAATGCTGTGAAGCTAATTAATTCATAAAGGAGTGCTTTGGATTCTAATGTTTAGGCTGCTTTTTTATATAATAAAATATTAGCACTCCCAGCTCGTGCACTGAGGAAGCTGTGGGCACTTGTGAGGACACAGGATTAGTAGTGTCTCGAGCAGGCAGGGAGAAGGACGCGCACGTGCAGTTCTGGTAAACCTGGAGGACTAGGGGCATATTTAAACTGCGGCAGTTGCCTCCCCTAAGTGAGATGTGCGCGAGTAATGACGAACTCTGTGTCTCAGAGCAATGAGCAGCAGCGCAGAAGACGTTTCTAGCCCAGCTGTTCACCTGGAGGGAATTCCATAACTGTTTGCACAGAATGTGTTTTTGAAGCTTATTCTGCTCCCTCAAAATAAAGATAACTCTCTTCCCCTGCCCCACCCTCTAAAAAAAAAGAAAAAAAAATGTATATATACAGTTCCTGCACCTAGGATTGATCAGTGAGATGCAATACCCCCTTCCCAAAGTCTGATTTGTCTACCAGAGCTTTTGGACGCAAAATCAAAGCAGAGAGTAAGAATGGGTATTAGAAGTGTGATACTCGGCTGACTCACGGCCTGATTTTAGAAAATTTATTTTCAGTTTTGCTATACGGAAGTGTGATAAGACTTGCTGCAATTACTATTTGCACAAGGCTGTTGAATCTGTAAGTTATTTATTGTATTTCAGTAAGAGGCATGTGGTTAGTACACACAAATTCAGGAACGCCACTAAAGCCTTGAAATTTGTGTGCCCCTCGGCTTTTACAGAATTGCTGGAGTTTCCGTAGCATCAAAACTTCTTCTAGGCTCACACTAACAAATTTAGCAGTCTATGGGAAGCAGCCCCAAGAAGCTCTAATAGCTGTAACTGAGTCACCAAAATGCTTTAAACATTTGCTTAACTTGGAGCCCGTGAGTTGCATGTGCTATTAATTCAATGGAGCTAGTCACTAGAGTAAAATTAGGCTGATGCCTAAATGTCTTGCAGATCTTTTGTCAGATTGTTATGATTATGATTTAGGTACCTCTCTTAAACTTGCAGAGATCATCTCCTGGTTTAAGAATTTATCATCCCACTGAAAGTGCTGGTGAACTTGGATTTCTGTCGAAGTACATTTCAGGCAAAAGATCTCTCAATCCACACGTACTTTTACTTATGTAAACATTAACTAATTCTGTTTAGCTATCTAAACATTCAAAATGTTAACATGTATGACTCATACTTCTGCAATTCATATTAAATTATTTTTTCTCACAGTAATGCAAGGCTAAATTCTACAGTGGCATAAATCATCGTGCCTCAACCAACTGCAGTAAGGCTACTGTGATTTACATCTTCTGAAGGTCTGGCTCATGCTCTATATTACTTTTAATATCTCTGTTAGCATTTGCAATGCAGTATGTAAGTAATGCACATAGAAACATACATTGTATCTTCCACAACCTGGATTAATTGCATGCAGTCTATTGTAGCCACTAGCTAGTACTGAACAGTGTACACTGGCTTCCAGTAGCAGGCTTGTAATGTCTATTTTAAAGCTGAAAAATAGGCTTTTACTTTAAAGTAGGGATTGGGGGTTATCTCCATAAAAAACAAATCTCTGCATGGCCATAACATATCAAGGTATAATTTAAAACAATATAAGGCAATACATAGCAAAGAAGAGATATTTTAGGCAAAAACATTCCTCTGGTGTTTTACCCAGCACCATTCCAAGTAGGGGTCTGAAATTTACAATCAGAGGTCGATATTCTAAAGCTGTGTGATTCATTTGTGCTAAGGTTTGCTTGTTTCCTACTGAAAAAGTAAATACATAGACCACTGAAAATCTGTGGTGTAGAAGTATTTGTATTTGAAAGGCACTGCTCTTTTTAATTACCGCATTAAAATATCGATCACTCAGTATGCTGTGGGCAGTTTTTACCTCTTTCTGATTAGCTTATGGGAATGTGTTATTTACATTTGATATGACAATTTAGTTTTTAGGAAACGTGCTGTATAGCAACAATGAATATAAATTTGTTTCAGCCTTTTGGGATACTGGGTTTTATTATTATCCTAAACAGAGAGTTGCAGTTAAAAACGGGATAGATTTTTTTCCAACAGCAATCTCATTTGAATGTTTTGATTTATCAAAGCATTTTATGATTTCTTAAAAAACACACTTTCTGCTCCCTGGAGAAGTCCATAATGCACTCAGTAAAAATTGAGCAGAAGAAGAAATGTACTCAAATGTAAGTAAAATGTAAAATTCAGGAAAACAGTTCAGGCTGTTCACTGAAAGAGATGCATGTTGCTGGAAGTTAGTAATATACATTTTATGTATATGTTACACGTATCCTTTTGTGGTGCTTTGAATAATATATTCTCTGTTATTCAAAGTAAAACATGTACCCTTTCATTCAAAGATAATACTGCTGTGTTTTAAAATATTTATAGCTTAGAAATTTCAATTGAAGAGTAAAAGACTAACTTTGGAGAAACTTAATTCTTGATTCACTGATACCAATAAAACTACCTGAGAAGTTACATCTGACTAAACTGGAATTAGCGTATTTTCTTGGCAGTTAATTTGATAAGATCCAGTTAGTATATTTATGACTTCAGCCTTGACTGACTTGAAAGTGGCATTGCTCATTAATGAACAGCAAATTGCTACAGCAGCTTAGAACAGGAAGTAAAGAATTCTCTACCTGTATGAAATTACAGAGTGAAATTAATGATCTAAATGTAATTAGTACAAGTGGGTTATGGCCAGGATCCTTGTGTTAACTTGTTCTTATTGTAAGGTATATATTAGATCCCAGTTCTTGTCTGTTGCTGCTGTATTTTTCTGGAGGATTCTAAAGTAGGTCTTTCTCTTTAAATTTAAACAGAATACCTGCTTCAGTAGACAGGCACAAATGCTTAAAACACATAGCAATGCCTAGTCCTCAGCAGTTAAGCAATCCGTATTGAGACTGTGATACTATTTTAAAGACAATCCTAGTGAGAAGTTTCCAGGACCATGGTGAGTAGGTCTAAATGGACAGATGTGGTCATGGCTGAAGTTTTATTTTGTGCTAAAAACGTAATATGAAGTCCTTAGCTTGTCAGGTCCTTAGTAAAACTCCCACTGACCTCGGCGCAGTGAGGATTTCAGCATGATATGTCAGCGCTTACAATTTTATCACCAATCTTGCAGTACTTGGTATTTTTATTATTAGTTTTGGCTCCGGGAGTCTTGTTTGTCATGAAACTATCAACTTCATTTTTAAGAACTCTTGTGCTAGAACTGCATCTACAAAACTGTTTGGGCCATAGAGTCAGTGAAAGGTTTGATGCCCTGTGAAGAGGAATTTGTGGATCTTGATTTTAGTTAGCCACATCTTCTATCTTGTTTCCCAGCTCCCATTGTCTCTAAGTCCACATTTGCAACTTGCTGAGGAGCCACATCTCTAAAGACGGAGGTGCTTCTCAGTTGCTCTGACTGTGGAATGAGCATCCTGTGGACACTTGTTTTTCTCCCTGAGTCCCACAAGCAGTACTCATGTGCTGACAGCTCCAGCCAGGCTGAGGTGTGTCAGCCACCGTGTGAACTTGTCAGGAAGCAAGGAACATCTTTGAACACCACCATGTGCAATACGGGTGCAGAGAGCAGGTCTAACAGGGCCGGCTCTGCACCGAGCACCCCTGGCAGAAGTAGCTGTGCCAGGAGCCTGTTTTTTTCCATGTTTGGCCCTTGAAAACAAAAAGTGGAAGAGCTCCTGACTTCAGCTGTCACCACTTCCTGAAGGGACTTAAATCAGTATCCCCCACTGCCCAGTAATATATACTTGTGAACCTCCAGAATGTTGAAAATGTGGGAGAAGGGCTCATATTCTGTAACAGTTCTTGTCGCTGTTATAATTGAGGATTTGCTGACAATGGTGAGCAAGCACTCGACAGTATGAGTTTCTTATCAAGAAGTTAGGGCAATATCTGGGAGGCTGTACTTGCTTTTAATAACATTCTATTTAAAAAGTTAATGCTTCAGAATAGAAGACTTATCTGGAGAGAAATAAATTAAATGCCTCATCTTAGTGAAAAATGCCTTCAGTGCATCTTTAGTAAAGTAACTGGAGTTTTAAGTTATTGAAACCTTCAGAGAAGCAGCATTTTGGACATGTCATGAACTTTTTTTTTTTTTTTAAACAGCTTCGTCATGCTGGCTGTTGTGCATGTTGGCATGGCCAGAAATATATCTAAACCATAGGCACAGGAACATCTGCCTGGCTAAACCATGTAAGGCTACAAAGGAAACACGGACAGTTCTGCCGGTACTTCTGAATTCAGGTTTGTTGTGAACTCAGGATCTCAGAAACCTGCTCCATTTCTCTAACTCTCTCCACATCCTGAAGGCAAGGGAAGTTAACCCAGAGCTCTGAATCTGCCAAAGGCAGCTAAGCGCCTACAGTTTTTTTATGAATTAACCCTTGATCCACTTGCTGCAGAGAAAAACTTAAAATTTGTATATAGATTCTTGAGGAACAAGCTCATAAAGCATCTAAAAGACACTTAAGTAGACATAAAGTGAAATATTAAATAAATAAATAATGCCCCTCATTATTTTTAACATAGTTGGATAATATTTTTTTTGGCAGTGATCATGATTCCTCAGTGCTTAACATGCAAAATATATAAGAAGTCATCTTCATGATGATGTTCCTGATCCCTGAAAAGAAGGTAGAGATGTTTCAGTGCTAACTGGCTATAATGAATACCAACCATAATAAGTGTCCCTAAGAAGATTCCACATAAACACAGATTTATAGTAGGCCTTCTCGTCTCAAAAGATTTAACAGGATCAGAGAAAAGCTGGTAAAATATGACTGGTGACTATATATTATTGCATCAAACTCTGCTTTTGGTTCTAGTGGACACTAGGAGATTTTATATTATTGCAAGTCCTACAGAAAGAACTGGAAGTGCCTTTAATCTTGGTGCACTGTCATGTAGCCCAGCCATAGCTACCAGGACAGCCACATCTAGTTCAAATTAAAAGGTTTATCCAAGTCTATAATATAATGTGTACATCTAGCCATTAATGAATATCTAGAATACAGATACAGAAATTATATTACAGGTTTAGTTCAGTGGAATGAAATTAGTTGCTTCCATCTAATCCTGTTATCTGTATGTTATTTTTCCTGCACTAATCATTTGCTTACTGAAACTGAGAGTTTCTATGATATCTGAGAGTATCTCTCAAAGGTGCAGTCAGGTTCCTACTATTGATATGCATATCCTAAAGGCCCTAAAGT
>VZSV01000111.1:1730505-1765724 GCA_013398735.1 Nothocercus julius
GGGAGGTCTTTCCTGCTGTGAATGGTTCATTTTTAATTGAAACATGTCTGAGTCATAAGAACATTCAAGATTTTTTGTTTAGAGAACAGACAAAACTGAAGGAGTGAAACTAAAGAAAAATAGGAGCACAGATTTCTTTATACCTTATTTGAGTGAATGTGTGTTGTTCTTTGATCATATCAAAAGAAAACTGTTGATGACATGTGCTGAAAAATAAAACAACATAACATATGGCTGAAAGCATATCAGCATAGTACTTCTGTCTTTACACCAATTGCTACTGAATTTTCCTGAAGCAAATTTGTTAATATTTTACAAAATATATTGAGCTGTTCTCCCAATTTTTGCTGTTTGCCATTATGCCAACTTTGGAAAGAAATAATTTGTGTAAGCAATCTACTGCTGTCATAAAATTTTCAAAAATTTCTTTCTTGGTTCACCTGCAGAAAGTACCAATTCCAAACATTTTCTGGAAGGTATAGTGTGTAAGCTTTAAACGAGGTGTGAATATATCTGTCCTACAGGGCTAGTATTCCAAACAGTGGCTAACTACAGCAGAAACAGCTAAGTTCACACAAACTAATGTTCCTTTCTAGGTGAATTTTAGAAAGGGATATGATAAATTCCATGCAAGGAGTTTTTCTGAAGAGTGACTCTTAGCAGCTAGCGGTCTTAAATGGGTGAGTCAGTAGGATGTTTTACACTGTGGTGGTGGAGGTACCAGTTCCTATGGAAGTGAGTAGAAGAGGACTGTGCCCAGTCACTGCATTTGCCTCATCTTCTCTACACGCTGAAGGTTTACTGGTAATCTCCAAATTGTGTATGATAGTCTGGTCTCTGACTCTTTAATGGGTGAAGGTGTTTTTTTTGTTTGTTTGTTTGTTTGTTTGTTTGTTTTTTCCTATTTCTTAGTCCAAAGATTTTAGTAAAAGAATATGTTCATGATAAATGTCAGAAATATATTAGTTATATGCCCTTTTCAGTATCTATCATTACAGCAGCTGGATTTCAAGACATCTAGCTTTCAGCAGCAGCAGCAAGCTTATATGACCAGTTCACTTGGCTTTACTATGAACTTGAAATAAACTCATGCATTGTAAGAGTTATACACTTAAGAGGAAGTGAGGATCTAAAAAAAAAAAAAAAAAGAAGAACGAACTTAATTGTATTTAAATTCTTATTAAAAGTATTATTTGTTCTATGACATATTATAGTAGAAGGACTGTAACAAATTTGAGTACTGAAGCTAATCTCTAATTAATCTAAGTTTACAACAAGAGAACCTGAGTTTATTTTCTACATGGATTTTGAAACATGACCAGGTAATGTTATTACCATTTTGTATAGCAGGGAAGTAGCAGTAGCCAAACAGAATGACCTGCCAGTGGCCACACAGGGTGCTAATGGCATAGCCTGGAAAAGAAATGGAGCATCCTGAAGGTCTGTATCCTCTTCTGCAGGCTTTGCTGCCTTTCATTGTTACGGTTTCCATCTACAGAAACTTCTTCTGACTGTTGGCTTATGTAGTAGTTGGAAGTTGTTAAAGAAGACAGCAAATAAAAAAAAGGGGGGGGGTGTTAAAATTTTGCAATGGTTTTGCTTAAAGGCTGTGTGTAGAGGAAATACATCTATCTCATACTCTGCATTTTAAAAAGTCACTATACAATGACAGCTTGTACCTTTGTGCAATGCAAGAAAACTAATAATTGAAAACCTCTGAAGGGCTCATGTCATGTTTTTAATGTATTCCTGTTCAGTGTTCTGAGTAGAAGTTTTGTTGTTGCTATGGGTAGGGGATAGATTGAACTGATTACATACTGTGTTATAAATAAGTGTATTTTGTTCCCTGAGAAATGATTCTTCCTTCAGTAATAGGAAAAATAAACAAGCGAAAAAGAGTATGTTTAAGGTTGCTGTCAAATTTTAGCTCTTCCTAAACTTTGAGATTTCTGTTCGCAGCTACAATGTTCTGACTTCAAAATATTTTCTTGTAGATTTAATTCCAAGTCCTAAATGGCTTAAGAAGTGACTTTGCCTGGCTAACAATTACTTGCACTGTACAATTACTGCTTTAAGCCCTTTGTCTGCCTGAGCTGCAGCAAAGAGTGGGTGGCTTTAATCCACATCTGCACTCCTTTGGGACTGGCAGCAGCCAGAGTGGTTTGGGCGTAAATGAGAGCCATCTAAGGCTGCTCTGTCATCACTGTCTACCTGGGACCCTGTGGGATCACTCACAACTGAAGATCAGTTACAGTGGCCCTTGCGCTGGGAAGATGCTGTAAAAATGGGGGGAATCCTCAGCATTAACCTCAGGGTTAGGTTACTTTTCCAGATGGTTCATACCATTTAAGCAGAGGCAAAAATCCTGTCATGCTCCAGATGTGAATGCAGCTTTTGCAGAAGTGCATAGTCCTGCTTTGAATAAGCCTGCTGGGGCACAAATAATGTTGCTGTGGCTATCTGGAGTTTACTGCAAGGTGCAAACCACAGACAAATCAATCTGGTCAATGCTTCGATCAGTTCAAAGTTCACATTGCTGCAGCTACACTGCCATCAAAATCAGAGTTAATTTAAATCTAGTTCAACCATGTTGACACAAATTGCAGCTGCATCTTGCACTCTGCTATAGACTCGACACTAGTCAGGCAATATTCACTATCTTTCATTTTTATTTATTTATTTATTTATTTATTTTTTGCTGGAGCACTCTTGCCTCTTCAGCTGAAATGAGCAATTTATCTTGTTAGCTATTCTGCCTCTAGGAGCTGTATCACAACTTGCATAGCAGCCAGTAATGCCCATACCAATTCATGTGATAACCTTATTTTAAATCTTAGCTGCAGCCATTGCTAATTACAAGGGGACTCTCTTGGTGTCTTCTCTCTTATTCAGAGTTTTTAACCTTGCTTTTTTATTTTTTTAAATGTAAACAGCAGTCGCATGTTGCCGGTAATGATAATCAGTAAGGGAAAGTTGAATTTTTACAGCACCATTCAGAAATCTCAGTGGGCTCCTAAAGTGCACAACACTTCAGGAAAAAAAAATGGAGGGATATTATTAATCTTTAATTTCTGCACTGAAATGCAGCCATATATAATACAGCACACAGTGTGATAATTATTAGGCTGCACAAGACTGCACTAGACAACCATCAAGGAGAAAAAAGGAAGCAGAGAATAGCATCAAGCAAACCACACGGGGAAGTTTAGGTAGACCTTGATACCCAAGCTGCAATTTAGCTGTGATGCTGACAGTCACAAAACATCTTCTTGGAAAGTACCATATTACCTTTAATGACCACAGCTACACATATATTTTCTCTCAGCTAAAAGATAGGACACCCAAAACAGCTTAAGAAGTTGAACAAAAGAACTGTTTACAAGACTGGCTACCCCACTTCCTGCAGTGTTTCAGCTTCCACTGATGCCTTCTGCAAGAATTATGTTTATCAAGATGGAATAGGGAGTTACATTTTTTTCATTATAAATAGGTAAACTCTTGTATCTTAACTCGTATAACCTACTACTGGAAGAAGAGAAAGAGCTGCTACATATTGTCTGTTACAAATACCTTATATACACTATCACTTACAAAATGGCAATGGGCTACACATCCAATTTGAGCCCAAAAGATAGATATTCACTGACACCTTGGAACTTAGTGCTTATTTTTAAATCAGTTAGGAATTTCCTTGATAGCTTTTTGCTCAGCTGATTTTATGTGGCATTAATGTGATGAGTTCTCTGCCTACGTCTTTCCCCCTCTTTTGTATGCTGTGTATTTTCTAATGTGCACAGCCTAAATTGCCTTGTTCTAATGCAGGATCATACTTTGCTTCCTCACTTGCCCATTTGTCCACTTTGGGGTAATGTTAGTAAACATCCGTTAAAGACAATCACTTTTAATCTTGTCAGGGATGCCTGTGTTGTGAGGGTGAAAATTAGTTATTAGCTTAGCTTTTCATCCGTGCATAATAGGGTGTTAAAATCAGAGATTTTTTTGCTTGGGGCCATGAGAAGCATCCTGCTCCAATCTTACAAGTCCTAAATTTATAAAACACTACATACTTAAAATAAAGAAACAGAAGGCAAGTGCCAGTTTAAAAGACAAAAAGTCTGTTTTGTATATGTTAGTCCTTATGCATCTTCTTGACTGTGCTAAAAGAAAAATCTGCTGGATCTTTGCTGTTTATTTTCCACATCCTCTCCCCCTCTCTCCCTGCTATAATAGCTAATCAACAGAAAATGCTATGCCAAGCTCTTCTTACAGTGAGGACTTTCCCCCGAATGGCGTTGTTATCAGCTTGGTCCATGCAACATCAAGCCTCCTCCATCCCCACACAGCACATTACCAAAGTAATGCCTGGAAACAAGTAGTGATAAGACAAGGTCAGTCTGAAAAAGGAATGAAACCTACCCCTCACAAAATAGTAGCAAAGTCTCTCACCTGAATTATAAGGGAAAGCTGCCATCATTTAGGAAGCACATGACCTTAAGGGTCCTCTTCCATCTATGCTGGAGCATGTGCGACAGGGCCAGGAGCCAGGATTCCCCTTCCCAATACTCACAGAACAGCGGGAACTTCCCATTTTCCTTCACTCTCATTCCATTTGGGTTAAAGCAGACAGAGCAAAGTCTGTGAGCAGGTGATAGTCCCTGTGGGAATATCTATTTTAAAATCTCAGTAATTGGCAATAAGAGGAGTCAGTGAGTTCAGCCACTTTGAGCAAGGCCTCCCTCCAAATGTCTCCGAGCTCTCCTTTCTTGTTGTAGTCCATGCATGATGAAAAAGGCTCCTAAAGAAACACAGAGAGGCATCCTGGGTCTAAATGTGTGTATAATCTAAAATGCAGAGTTGTACACCAGGCTGCTGGATAACAGACTTGAGTATTTGGATTGCCTACCAAGTGTTGATGAAAAGCCACACAGATTCTTAATTCAGAAACTCCAATTTTTCTTCTGTTCCTGTGTTCATTTTCTTTATCAGCAGGGGATGACTTACACTTTCAAAACTGATTAACATTTTAAAACTGTGGGAACACTTTGTGTGGTATTTCAAATGATTTTAACCCTTTAGCGCTTTTCCCGAGCTCCTTTTTATTTTATTTTTTGTCCTTTTTATTTTGACTTTGGAATACCACTTCTTCTAGCATGTCAGCACTTCTAGAGAAAATATTCCAGAGCATTTTGCACAATATGCAAGGCACTGGAGACACCAGTTAAATTAAGTAACTTTTGGCTGTACAAGCAGGTGGACATTTATGAGTTTTCACCTCCTTTTCCTATCTGCCTACTTGGCAGAGAGAAATGGCCTTGCCTATGGCTTTGGGGAGGCCAACAGCTTTCTTAATTCTCTCCCAGTCGGATTGCAGTCCTGTTTGTCCCCAAAGTAACATAACTGATGTGGCTATTTAAAGTCATCAGGATTGCCCTTGCCAGCATGTTTTCTCTTCAGTCCCTTTTTCCTGCTATTCCCTCTTTCACAAGCAGAAACCCATTCACATGCAACTAAAGTGGAGACTCTCCATTGCCCAGAAAACATCTTCTGGCTGTGCTGGGCTTTGCTTTCAGGCACTCAAAGCTCATTCTAATGAGCGCGGCTGAGGAATGGTGGTCACTTAAAATAAAAACAGTACCTGGAGGCATTTTTCCATGCCACTGGACAAATGTGTAGCTGCAACGTACACAGGATAATTTCCAGCTGAGAAAAACTTTCAAGTAACGCCTATGGGCTAGTCGTTAGTCCACTCAGAAATGCTGCCACCTGTGGATTACAAAGGTCAGCATCTGTTCAAGCAGGCACATTGGGTTGATAAGATGGTTAAAGATACGTGGTATGAATCAGATTTCATCTTCGGGTAAATGTGGACGCTCTTCATTGGGAGTTGCACTCAAGGACACAAATTGTCCCTTGACTCCAAACAGGAGTGGGGACAGTGTTAGCTGGTTTCTGTTTGGAAGAGCTCAGCACTGGTGCTTAATGCTGTTGATATTCATTTATTTTGTTCACTGCTGTCTTTTCAGCAAATGAAAATCCAGAAACATGAGAGAGCTTCTACACTCTTACATTTAAAGGAGCCAAGAACAACCACACACACATTTTTTTCCCCTCCCCCCTACAAAATACTGTGATAAGCCTCTGAAAGCTTGTCACAGGTCTTTTTTTCTAGCTTATCAGTTTTAGGAAGTTGGAGATGTTGTGCATGGTCCAATAGTCAAAAACAGAAAAGAAGAAAACGCAAGAGAGGCACATTATATCTTCATGTGAACTCATGTGAAGCCATTTCTCAACTTACATGTCTTAACCTGTGTATAACCATATTTTCCTCCTTTACTTTACAACTCTGTTTTAGCTGAGCTTCACCCGCCAAAGCCCAGGCTCTCCTCCAGGATTCTTTGTTTTGGAAATTGCTGTTAGCCCTGTCCCTGCACTCAGTGATGTGGATGCTGGGTTTAGTGCATATGTTTATAACTGATTTGGTAATGGCCTGCTACCATTCTTAAGCATCTGTTAACCACCAGATATGGTCAAAATGAAATTCTTTACAGTCCTGCCAAGAGAAGGAAAAAAAAAAAAAAAGAAATACAGAACACTCTGGGGAAAAAAAAAAAAATCAAAAGCCAAACAAGAACATACTCTATATTCTCAAAATCCCTATTTAACTTCTGAGCATGTAGCTATTAGAAGATACAGCTATTTTCACTGTTAGTTTGAAAAAAGAAAGCTTCTTCAGCTTAACTTAATTTCCCCAGGAGAATATACAGCACATGCCATTTCAGTCAGTTTATTTTTGTTACATTAACTAGGGTCAGGCAGGAATGAAAGGAAGTAGAAAATCTTGCTTGTAGCATTGGGCAACATAGAGACACAAAGAAAGCTTCCAAAATATCACAACTTTGAGCATTTATCAAAATGACTTTATTCTAATATTTATGATTTTATTACATAGTTGATATTCTGAAATATTACTAGAATAAAAAACAATAGTTTTTTTGACGTTTGATTAACAGTTGCAAGCAGCATTTTTTGTTTGTTTGTTTGTTTGTAGGTAGCTCATTTGGAGATTTTATGGAGGGAAAGGAACAAGAGGAATGAAATACAGGAATGCTTCATCTACGTTTCTTCCCACCATTTTCGAAGTTTCATGATAGTTAATAATCAGAAACATTTTTCTTTTTCACCTGGCCTTCTACTGGTCCTGCTTTAGTTAGTTATGTTGGTTGTGCACTGTAAATAAAAGTAGGGAGCCTACCAGTTCCCTTTGATCATAGTTCTGTTCTTCTAAGAAACTCATACATGGTCATTTATTCTTTCTTCAGAGGTGAAAAGTGTTCTTCTTTAAGATGAGCAGGTGCATCCCTTCATAGATGTGAGGGTTATAGATTCAGTAAAGGAATCTCCTTTCCCAAAATGACAAATTTTCTTGCTTTTGAGGAGTCAGCCTGTCTAAGCAATCCTTATTGCAAACAAATCATTATTGCGCTTCTCTGTTTTCTGTAAAGCCACATGGAGTTGCCAAGGCGAACACCTGTTTGGTGTTAACACCCCCAGAGCTGCTAAAGACTGAGGAATACAATGATTCGTGATCAGAAATTTCTGCAATTGGTAAGAAATGGTACCTGCCAAAATTGTGCTGCCTGCTTCTCCAGTTTACAGGCCAAGGAATCCTTGTGATTGCACAATTTCATACTTTGAAATGCTGCTTTCTGAACGACCTGGAGGGGATTATGAAGGTTGAAAAGGTATCAATTGTTATATCCCCAGGCATTATTAGTGCTCTGAGTGTTAACATGTAGAGCAGAGAGTGTCCTTTGAAGCGCGAGGCCGATCATGTGTGAGAATTAAAAAAAAAAAAAAAAAGCAATAAAGCATAAATTCTAACAAGGACACACTTAGTGCAAATAGTCTGTGTAACCGTTGCTCAGCCTGACTTCCCTTAGCGGAATTACACTAGTTATATCAGGAAGATAGTCATGCTACAGGTGCCAGGAGTGTCCTCCATTCATCTCCTGCTTGAATGGTCAAGATAAGAAATACAAAGCTCTACAAAAATGTGGTTCTACACTCTTCTTGATCATTTTAGTTTATTCGAAAGAAAATTTGAATCTGTATGCCTCTGCACACCCACTCATATTTTGTGAGTTTGTTTTAAAGAACTTCTTCCCTTCCGATTAAATATATTTCCTGGGGACAAACATAGCAATTATTTTGTAAAGCTACGAAAGTCAACAGTACAAATATTGCAAGCATTTAATAAACACAGGGTTGAAATGCTGAAATTATTCATCACCTGAACAACTTGTCAAATAGGAATCTGAAACATAGAAAGAGTTATATTCTATTCAGAAAGTATTCCCTGAAAGTTTGCATAGATCCCCCTTTATTTTCTTGTGAAGTTTTGAATTCCCCCCCCCCGCAACACATACACTTGCTCAGAGCCTTATGAAACTGAAATGTCAAGTGAGAGTTGCTTTATATCATGTTCTGTCAATCAAAATAAGCGAGGCTTTATGCATCTGTTGCTAGTATATTGGCACTTTTTGAAGAGTGTTTCGGAGGGAGCGAGAATAAATAAAGATCCTTCAGGCACTTTCTCATTTATGGATGAGGAATCAAAGCAGTCTGAAACTTCATTTTCAGCTTGATACCCTGAAGATTGTTGGCTGATAATTCTGGATGGAACAGCTTATCTGGGAGGATTAGGGAGAACATGGGCTTCCTATTACTGCTGGCTTCAGCCTATTCAGCTGGGCAGACGCTGTCACACATTATCTGTGCCTTTACATATGTCACTAATCTTATCTATATCTTTTCAGCTCCTTCTGTTGCAGCTGTGGTTTCCTGTACCTAAACCTCCCATTTCTTCATTACACCAGCTGTACAGACATTAGTCTTCTCTAACAGCCTTTCTGCACCATGTCATTCAGTAATGGCCGGTAATGCAAAGGTATGAGAAGGTAATGGTAGTGCTTTATCTCAGATCTTGCAGGCCTCACGTCGTATACTAAATGTATCCCACCCTTCCCACCAGCCTCCTCCATCCCCTTCTGCCATTTTTGACCAAATCCGCTTAACAAAATAAAACCATGCTAACAATGGAGTATCTCTGCAACCATTAGAAATAATAGTACCAGGATTTTTGGGGGGCAGATATATAGACCAGGAGAGTCAAAGTCATTTTTAACCAGCAGAACAAAAATAGCCTCTGCAGAACTAATTTGGATGTTCTGCCACTCCCGCCTATGTCGTCACTCAGTGCAATAAATCTGGGTTGTTTGTCACCAGGTCAAACTGCACAGAAAGAATAAACCACCTGAGAGTCCCTACCCTTTGCAGACTGTAGAGGGGAGCCTGTCTCCCATACACACAGATGCACACAAACACTTCCTTCCCCAGCTCCAGCTTTCTGCCTGCCAAGGTACAGCCTTTCCCTCCTTTGCCTTTCAGGTTTCCTGCCACACACCACCACTGTGATGACCTCTATCCTTCCCAATTATTTTCCCCATTTATTCATCTTCTTCTGCTACTTTTTCCTTACCTCATTTCCTGTTACTCTAGTACAAATGACAATAAATGATTTTTTTTTTTTTTTTTTTTTTAATGAAGGAAATGGAACTAATGGGATGCTATCTCACCTACTTAGTTTCTCTTTTTCTAAACCACGTTTTTTGGACTGTAAGCTTCTCTGGACAGGCACTGGACTTTCTGTGTCTTTTCAGTCTGCTTAGCACTATACACATCAGGTAAAAATGAAAAATGTTCACTGTGTCCTTATCTTGATTGGTTCATTTGGGTGCCACCAGGATACAACCTAGAAAAATAGGTATCACTGATTTCTGAATAATAACTCTCTAAATGGAACAATCCTGAACATTATTTGAAATTGGTAATTCAGCCAGCTCTATATGTGATTAACTTTAAATACTGTAAGTGGGGAAATTTTACTTCCTTTTTTATTCCCCTTGCTTTTTGTTTTATTTTAAATTGCCAGATTATTAGGGATCTGTATCATGTCTGTTCTCCCAAGGTTGAAACAATAAGCTTTATCTCAGCCTGACAAACATAATTTCTCTTCTTCGTAAATGAATGCCTTGAATGTCATGGCTTTCCCACCTTGCAACCACAAGCCCAGCCAGGGCCATGTCATTTAACAGAGGTCCATTTTTTGTTCTGTGACAAGCAGGAGCAATGAGAAGTGTAACCTATATCCCAACACTGTACAAATGCTGCTGAATTATATAGCAGAGATAGCCAGAGAACGTTGTGTTTGCTCCAGCAGTGCTGACAACTGCAGGAAATAACGTGTTGCAGCAGTGGAAGATTTCCTTGGCTATTTTCAGTCTTTCAGAGATTTGGAAAAGCTTCTTGCTGTGGACCCTGCAAGAACTCTGTTTTTTTTTTCAGCATTCATAAGACATTAATGGTCACTCAAGGCTGTAAAGAAGAACTTAATTGCAGATACTCTCAGGGAAACTGTTTTCACTCTGCTGATCTCGTTGATTTGTTCTTCCTCGGCTCTGGCCCATGAACCCCTTCCTCATGCACTGGGACAAACGGAGCATTTGGCATGGAGTTCACTTTGCCCAGGCAGTTGGGCCAGCTATGCACATCACCAGATGGAAAGTACAGACCTAAAGATGCACTTCTTCCCACTTTCAGAGGGCAATACTAGTTCTCTACACTACAACAAGTTCCAGCATTTTGTCACAGAAGCCGCAGGTCCACCTGAACCTGCTATATACAATATGAAGAGATACATAAAGAATCTCTTAACTACTTAATTTACAGTCAGCTCTTGCCTGCGTGTGTCAGCTGTGAAAGCGTAACACGTGGCATGTGGACTCATCATTAGCCCAAAGAAACAGAGGTTACGACTTCTAATTCTGTTCTCAGCTCTGCTACAGAGCTGCTACATGACCTTGCACAAATCACTTAACCTTTGTGTGACTAATTTTATCTATCTATAAAATGGGGATAATAAAATTTTTAGCTACACACAGCAGGATGATGAGAATTAATTAATGCTGTAAAACTCCCTGAGAAAGAATGCCTAATTCTACCAATACTCACTCTCTGGCTCTTAGGCTATTCTAGATGATCAAAATTAGTGTGAAAATATGTCATTTGGACTTGTTACCATTATTTATATTTACTTTGCTTCAGTAATGGAGCTTACCCAAAACACATCAGAGAATCAGTCCAAGAGAAAGCACAAGTGGTTCGTTACTAAATTCAGTTGTATGCTCACATATACTGACTGCGTCTAATAACATTTGGGTGTCCTGAACTTCGTATATGAAAACAGATATCTGTTTGCACATGCCTGTACCACCAAAAGTACAAACACCTGTTGCACAACCAAACGCCTCTGTGTTTATGAGAAAAACAGTGTGCATTGTTCGTGTGGTTCTCAAACTCCCATTTTGGAAAATTTGACCCCAAAACTTCACTTCCTCTGAAGGATTGTCTAATCTGGATTGTAGAGCAAATTGATAAAATAAAAGCCATATAATTTCCACTTGAAAACTCAAGTTGGAAATGTAATTTCATGTCACTTACTAACATATTGGAATTTTATAGGATATGACTTCATTCTGCATTAACTAAGGCTATAAAATGCATCACATAATGAGCTAGATAACAGATGTATCCCGTAGTTGGAATGGATGGGAATGGTAGGCCAAAGATCCCAGTTCCCTCTTTGGTAAAACTAATCCGTCCTAATCCCGTGCCCAGCTCCACACAGAAACATTAAGAAAAATCCCTACACTTCACAGAACTCTACAGATACTCAGTAACATAAACTATTGCTTTACCCACATATGTGTAGATCTTTACTCCAAAAAATTATTAGTTCTAGCATTAAGGGAGAGTATTGAAATTCCTGTGGTTATTACAAATTCCTTCAACAAAACAGAACTAACAAAACAGAAAGTACCAGTCTTGTCTGTAGGTATCAGTAATACAATGGCCTAATCCTAGACTAACAGCAGACTACCTGATTAATCGTTCAAGATCGTGTGTGGTATATCTTCAAGTTCTACATGGCAGGCCCTAGCTCAAGTGCCCTTTTCAAATTAACCTCAGAAAATTCTTCATCATAAGAAAAAATTAATTCTTTATGCAATGGAAGTCATTACCCTTGAATGTTCAAAGGCAAGATGATGGAGAAGTGTGTGTGTGTGTGTGTTTTTTGTCTCCAATCTCCAAGATGTTTTGAAGCTGGTATATTAGGAAGAAACAAGAACAATAAATATATCTCTCTTCTAAGCTTGTTTTTGCAAACCATTCCAGCCCATTTTGCTGTAAAAACCTTTTCTCATTTAAATGATCAAAGCGACATGTGATCCAATCAGGTCAACAGCTGCAACAAGACAGAACAACACAAATACACTTAAACTCCCTGTTTACTAAAGATCTTCACTGAAGATAATGATGCACAGGTCCCAAGACATTTGGAGAAAATAAATAAATAGAAAATAAAGACAGTTTGATGATGCCTACAGTGAGGTGTGAGGTTTTGTTTTTGTTTTTTTCTTTCTTGTCTTTTGTGTTTTATTAAGCAGAAGAATTTATAGGGTTTATTTTTTTGCTTTTTTTCCCTAAATTTTTCACTTAAAAGGGGCTGACTTGTTTTATGAAAGTCTGCAGGCAAGATTTGTTACAACTGTGGAAATCTATAGTGTCAGCCAGGAAAACTTTTTTTGCATACTACTAAAATCTTTTTGTGGCTTATGTACTTATATTAATATCAGCAGAGCATCAGAATATAGCAGAAAGGGCTAAACACTGTCAAAATAGCTTAGCTGTAAGCATATTTTCCCCTGGGTCAGACAAAATGAATGTGTTTTTCCTGGAAAAATAAAATAATAATAATAAACTAATAATAATAACACAGCCCTGACTCTTTCTGTAAGAAACAAATAAAGCCAGCCCATACAGAATTATATATAAGTGGCTTCTAGGATATTTTGGTTTGTTGTGATTGTTCTGCTAAAATAACCAAAGTGAATAATTGCACGGAATAATTTCTCCACTGGCTTCTCCATTTATTCTTTCTCTGGCATCCTTTATTCCCTGCATCCCTTTGGCCCGTTTCAAGAGGGGATTTACAGAGGCGCTGATTATTAAAGCAGACGAATTGTCCCATTGACTCGCAGGATCTGTGCACAAAAGAGGCCCCCTGCAGCCGCAGCGCGTGTCGTCTGTGCAGCCCCGAGGAAGACCCACCTGTGTGTGACGGCCGAGCACTGGGGCCCCTGCGCCGTCCTCAGGCCGTGGTCACCGGCTCCCCCTCTGCCCTGGCGGAGACCACAGCCCATCTTGGCGGTCCTTCCACCCGGGTCGTTCCAGTTTAACACAGCAGCAGCTGATTTTTGGTCCTTACAGGGCGTTGCCCCAAGCCCTACCGCCTCCACGCAAGGCCTCGCAGCTCTAGAAATTCTCCTTCCTCCAAAAGCCAGAGAGAGCATTTTGCCTCTTTTCACCATTCCCTTGTTCAAGCTGGTTTGCAGCCTTTTATAGTCCCATCCACCGCATTAATCAGAGTTCTGCAATGCGGCCTTTAACTTGACAAGAAGCTTGACAACTTTGTTTGTGCAGGCAGCAATCAAGAGACCGGCCACATCATCAGCCCCCAGCATGAATACGGCTTATTTCTCCTTGGGTTACAGAGGGCTCGCTCGTAAAACTTCTGATCATTTTAAGGGCATTTTCCTGTTCGCTGTGATCCTCAGGTAGTCCTAAAAGCAGGTAATTTGTAATACACTGAAATGTGCCCGAAGGAAGGAGGTGAGGCTGGTAATATCCTGAAGTGGATTCCAGGTGCTCACTGCTTCGTGCGGGAAGGCGCAGAACACAGGGCGTTCAGCCTTTCCATCCGCTTTCTTGTTTGGATCTTAAAATAACATTTTCTTCAAGTTACTGCTAGACAGCCTTAGTGAGAATTTATCTCCTTATAGGGATATTGTACATGAACTTTTAATCCAGAACTGATAAATAAGGCGTGTCATTGGATGCCTATTTCTGACTGCCTCGTTTTGATTAATGAGGCTTGTTTCTCTGATCAGGAAGCAAACAGCAAAGTCTTGGAAAGAGTAGCAGGGTGAACCTCACCCTACTGGAGCCCTCCACACAGAGGCAATACTTGTTTTATGGATGATGAAAATGAAGTAAATACATGTCTGACTTCATGGGAGAGTAAGAAACCAGTCTACTCTGGAGGACATTATAGGCTTAGGTCACTGGAAACGCTGTGGATGGCACTCAAGAATGCAAATATAACACCTATAAAACATAATTTTTCACCAGTTAGAAGCCCTGGATGTAGCTAGGAATATAGCCTGCATCTATGCTAGTAAATTCAAGCATGTCTGGGAATGTTCCCAGGCACAAGGATGTTGTTGACAGTGTCAGGAAAATGTTAGAACATCTTCAATAGAATCAAGTGAAGGCAATAGCAAAATTCTCAACACAGTGAATAAGACTTATAAGATCCATTCTGCCATCCACATCCTGGCAGTTGCTTGCTGCGGAAGGTGGTGGAGGGAAGGGTGGCAGGTGAGGAGGGGAACATTCCACGAAAGCAGAAAATAGCTGCGTCATTAAAAAAAAATCAGATGGATTTTCCTATGCTTTTTTTTTTTTTTAATATGTAAATTTTGTCTATCACATTTCTTAAAAACCTTTTTTTTTTTTTTTTTAATTGTGTTTATTCACCATGGATTACTTTTAGAAATGTATTTCTATATTTTGAGGTACATTTTATTTACTGTTCACTAATATGACAAACAATTCTTTGTGTGTTTTCCAAAAATGGGTGATACCATCATTCAGGTATATCCATGCTATCAATGTTTCATCATGTGCAGAATTTCTTATTAAAAAAATAATCTTTAAAAGGATCTTCTAGGCTTTTATGTAAGGAAAATTCTATCTAAATTCCCATAAATCCTTTTCTAGCCTAACAAAAAAATACAATCACTTCCTATAAAGAGCTCAGAAAATTATGTAGTAAGGCTTCTTGTAGTGAAAGTTCTGTTGTAAGGAGAAATATAACTGTGTGCTATTTTAGATCTGAAATGTCAATAATTCTGTAGTCCCCTATTCAGATATTTTCAAAAGAAAAACAGTAAAAAGAGGTATTCCTGATTATTTCAGCACACTGAATTTACTTATTTGCAATAAGGATTCTCTGTGTAGTTGAGCCTGTACACAATTAGATTCTTTTCTTTGGAAAAGTTTCCCACTCTCCTTATATATTTAAGCCACAAAAACTTGAATAAAGTTATATCCTAAGCAAATACCCTGACCGAGTGCTGTATGTACTCTCTAATCAAGGTTTAGTACAATTAATAAAACATCTATCTGTGCCTCAGAATTTCCTTACTCAAAGAAGAGAAAGTTGTCCTAAACATTTCAAAGAATACTTCAGCAAAATTAATACTGATATAATATTGCCTTTGACTGGCTTTAGTTTAGTGAATCATAGAAAAGTGAGACATTTTTCTCCTTGGTTATAGGAATGATGAGTACTGGGAAGAAACTTAGATATTAAGGTATGTGCAACACTAGTAAGACTATGAAGTGAAGCAATAAAACAGAAGACCACAGTTCTGATGGTAATACAGATTTGGCTTAACTCCTGAATAATTCTTAATTCAGAGAGCAAATGTAAAGTGCATAGAATCTTTCAAATTCATGAATATATTTTCATAGAGAGAAATGCCGTGACCGGAAAAAAAAAAAAAATGTAGCAGGCTTGGTGAATTTTGTTGAATCCTAGATGAGTTTACAAATCTCTTAACACTTACCATGATTTGAAACTGGTGAATAATTCACAATGAATACTTCATTAGACACGTTGCCTTCTTTTTGCAAATAGAATATCTGCAAACAAATCACAGTTTTTCAGATTCGTTCTTTGAAATTATTTTAAAAATGCAGCCATATAGATTAATCCAGAACTGCTATCTGGAAGTACTGGACAGGTCAGCTGGGCTGGTTAGCTGTGATGAGCCAGGTAAGTCACAAGGTACGTTCTCTAGTCACACACTGAAACACAACGCAGATGCTTCCAGAAGAAATATTTACACATGCGAATATGACACTTAGTTTCAGTGAATACCCCTGCATGTGATAGGGGAGCATGTGTTCTGTGACCATTTGTGCCAGTAGAAGGCAATCATTCAAATGCCTGCAGAAAGCCAACACAAAAGGAGATTGTGATTATCATGCAGCCAACAAAAAATACAATCCTATTTTTTAAACAGGGGAATGAATTAACAATATGCTGTTGGAGGGCAGATAAGTGACACTGAGGCCACAAAGACAGTCCCAGTGGCAGCTCTTTGCATGCTGTTTGTCCATCTCCCACTTCTGTAGTTGTCTGACACTCTTGGCTATCTTTTGTTGAAAAATAGTTCCTAGGCAGTTACAAACTAGACCAACGACAGCAGCAACAAATATCCAATAGATCTCCTCAAAATTGATTTTGTTCCACGCTGTGCTGGCAAACCATTGTCCTCAGGGTTGTCTGAGGAGGCGGAAATCACTTCTCACTTTGTAATATACTTCTTTTATGACAAAGGCTAAAAGGAGCTGGGTCAGAGGAGCTGCTACGAGGGCTTTACATGCGTGGTGGATCCTCCTAAAGAAGGAAATCTTCCATAACTGGTCCTGGTTTATTTAACTTATTTAAGTGCAAAATGACTAATCCAGCTCAGAAATTGGCATGTGTTTTCGTAGTACAATAACACATTCAAAACTGCTCAACAAGATTAGATATTTCTCCCTGCAACATATACTTTTCATGAGTAATTTATCCAAACTGGAGAGCCCCGGTTGTCCTCTTCGCTTATGTGGATTGGTGTCTCCTGCAAACAGTTGGTCAACACTCACTCACACCTAATCTGTGTGGCTCTTCTCTCTGTGGTGGAAATATGGCAGCCCACAGAGAATCCCATAAGGATCTCTGCTAAAGCGGAGTTTAGGAATGCAGAGAGACACCTTGGTCAGCTGTACCTGAGCTGGATCTGTGGACTGATTAAACCAGGCTTTACGGTTACCTCTTTCCCACACACTATGCTAAAAAACATGAGTGTTAATTTAGTTTTAGTGGACAAAGAATAGAGGTGTGATAATAGCAAGTCCTGATATTAACAATATTTCAGAAGTCTGGTGTAGACAGCAATATAAGTATCTTGATTTACAGAGGTGTTTGAAGCACTGTCATTTGATTTCAGTGGAAATTAAGTATCTGATTTGTTTAGGCATCTAGGTAAATCTCACTAAACATCCATCTTTATCTCTAGGCAGCTAAATACATCTGTTTGTTCACTTTGCAGCATTTAAAAGAAGTAGCTTAGGCTTTAATTCAACTTTGCCAATGTGTTAGAGATGCTAGCCTGCATAAGACTCTGCAAAGTGGTTAGTTAGGAAGAATTGCTAACATACGTTGTTACCCTAAATCTTTACTGACATGGGGTCCTTAAGGCTAAAGGAATTTGCCCCCTCAGTAATAGTGGCAAAAACAGTCATTTAGATCGTCTAGGGGAAAGAAATAGAAAATAGAATTCTATGATTCTATGAAACCATAAAATCTTTTCTCAACAATACCAAAATAATCATTCTCTTGCCTGTAACTGAAATCCACTCTAAAGCATGTGGTTGGACAAACCTCAGCCAGACAAGAACATATTATGCTTATTTGGGGATCTCTTTTTAATGACTATTGTGCAGACCACCCAGCTGAATAGACAAAGTGTGCAGATCTGAAAATATTCCCATGAGCAGTGAAATAGCAGTCATTAGGGCCACAGGAGAATACCACTTTCTTTGCACTGACTTCTCTCCCAGCGGCCCCCTCTTTGCCCCCAGTAAAGAGAATGGGTTTCAATGAATTCCTTAAAAAAAAAAAAAATTAAGAAAGCAGCTGCAGTGCTCACATGGCATAAGCAGTTTACTAAGGCATTACAGTACAGTGTCATGCAGGCTGTTAAAGAAAATCTGGTACTCTGGTGATAATGTGTATATTCATTTAGTATAAATGACTAAGTTCAAAAAAACCTTACAATGAATCATGGTTGCAAGGCCAGACTTGCTTTGATTAACTACACTGGTATAATGAAATCCAACAGAGCAATCACTGAAACATTTAGCTCCAAATGTAAATCTTCTTGAACTCTGAAAAAAGCATGTTAGGCAATGAGAGGTGGTGTATAATACAGCCATATTTCATATAATGAAAGTGGAGGCAGTTGTAAAGAAAAGGGAATGTTAAAAAGTTGTTATGCTGTGTTTGGCAAGAATGAGTCATTTTAAATGTGTCAATCATGATAATCCAACATATTTTTAATCTAAAGGTCAATAGAAGCAGTTTCTATAGTGGTACAATAGTTATGCCAAATATGAAAGCAAGCATTTATAATATGATTTCAAGTATTAATACAGTACCATAATATGGCTTGGAAAATTAATCTCAGCTTTAAATTGAAGGGCATAGATTGATCAAGGTAAAAGAATTTTATTAAAAATGTAGTGATACAGCCTGAGCCACTTTCATTTCAGCATGGCTGCTCTGTTGAATTTCTGTCTTTCAGGTCTGCCTTACTGTAAGGATGAAAGGTGTTCATTTCTACAAAAACATACAACTTTCTTTGTCTAGGCAAATCTTGGGGTCTACTGTTAAATCACAGAGTGTGAAGATTTCTTCATAAGGTTATTGGCTATCTGGACACAAAGATACTTATTTTTTGCAATGAAACACTTGTACATAAGTGCCGTTAATGCTAATAGAGCATTACATGCACCAAGAGAAATCTAGTCCTAAGGAGTTCTTTTCAATGAATGCTTCAACATCAACATGAAAGACTTTCTTTATGCCAACATTTCTATGCTGCTCTGCCCTTCTGACCCTGTCGTTATCTACAATCTCAGAAGACAGTTCTTTCAATAGAAGGAATTAGAATTGGGGAAAAAAAACCACCAAATGACTCTTGACTGTGGTTGCCTGAACACCACAACCAGAAGACATATCTACTTACATCATTTCTTTCTTGCTTCGAGAATTTCCTGGGGAGAGGATGGAAAGCAAATAGTGGAATAAAGCACTCAGTGTGCTACCACTGCTATGGGAACCTTGGCTTAGGGCAACGCTGTGGGTGTGGGGAGGTTTCTCCATGAAGGCTCTGTTGAACCTGGAGAGCGGGACACAGAAATGAAGAAGCGGGGAAACACCTTGGTATTCATCACATCGTTCTTCCTCCCAGGTTAAGTGGGGGAAGAGAGAGGAGATTGAAGGAGAGTTGAAGGGAAATAAGACCATACCAAATGGACCAGACTTCAGTGTGGCAGACAATTTCTTTTTCCCCTCCCAGTCTGTCCACCACTCAGCCTCAAAATATAGGGCTTTCCACAGAGATTATAGATCAGATTGTATCAAAAAATGATGCTATCACTATGGAACCATCGTCAGATTGATATTAGTAGAAGCAATTTCCTGAAAGTCAGTGAAGCTCTGCCTGTTTACAGGGATCTTAGTAGATAATACAGGATTTATCAGTACAATTTGTAAATTACTGTTGAGCTTAGACTGAAAATGCCTACATAAAGCAATTACACCAAACCTTATAATAATCATTGCAAAAGCTATAGTATAAACTATGTTTTTTCCGTCTAACATACAGTATTAGAGCACTTGCTTTAAAATTGGATTCGTAACATATGGAAGAATCCTTCTTCAAAATGGTTCAATTTGAAAAAAAAAAAGTCTTTTCAGAGGTAGGAGGCATGGAACTCTGGCTTTCAAAAATCACTGTCTTTTCTGTAGGCCTAAACATAACATCAACAGAGACCTCACACACTGAGTAAAATATGAGATGGGACAAAGTCAAAATTCCTCATGCCCTGCAGTGCCTGAAAGGGAAGGAGACTTAACAGTGTCAACACAAGAAAAAAAAAATGTTTAGGTTTAGATTAGGAATAATCTACCAATAATAAATCTTCTAAAGTGAAATAAAATAATGGATTCAAGGCACAAAAAGTATGTTTTAATCCATCTGCAAATAACATCAACTTCTCAGATGCAGTGTCTATATTCACTAAATCCATTTTTGGAAACCTACATACGTGTCCTGATCAAAATTGCTCATTTACTGTTGCCATCAATTTCCTTCAAAGTTCTAGATAATAAATGGAAAATGCATCACTTAGTTCTGCTAAAATATTTTTTATTATGCTTATAAAATTTCTTATTAGGTTATTCTTCACATCAATTCTGCTGGTCAATAGGGAGCTTGAGACTGAAGGAAACTAAACAGCTCTTTGATTTCATCATCTCTTCTCCGAAGCTCTGCAGAGAAAGCAGCACAACTTTGTGCTATAAACGGAAAATAAAATGAGCTTCATTTGAAAGTATCTTAAATGAATTTTATAAAATGACACTGGCTACAAAATGAGATGCATCTGTATGCAAAATTCCACTCCTGCCTCTGATTACAAACTATTATTAAAATTAAATGCAAATAAGCTTCTTGCATGCTTTGAAGGTCAGCTGTTCCATTTCACATGGGGTTTGCAGTGTCCTAGGCTGTGCACTCTGGAGCTCTGCAGAAGAGAGGCAGTGTTCAGCACAACTGTAACTGTGCTGGGGAACCCGAAATGTTAACGCTAGTTCTTACAGGAGTCCTTAAGTGTCTCAGTGACACTTAGAAAAAAATGCAGTGGGGTTTTAGGAGCTACTGTCCAAAATTGTGACTGAGGAGATTCATTGACAGCTTCACTCTCACAAGATGCCGGTCTGCTTGAACCCAAAATTGCCTCCTGCCTTATAGGATTGCTGGGTGACGCAGAGCATCAGGCCATGAGCATGGATGTAATGGGAACAGACCAGATTGGTTCCAGGATATTATTTGCAGGATCCAGCGAATAAGACAATCAAAAATCCTCCCTACAGAGGCTGAATGAAGTACAGCTCTGCTCAATAAAGTATTTAGACATGTGTGTAAGTATGAGAGATTACAATACTAGCTTAAATACACTGTATAATTAGGAAATATTACACATGAGAACCCCTAGGAAGATATGCTTCTTTTGTATCACTAAACCATTTCTCAGAGCATGCAAATTTTATTTGTTAGAGGTGAAGCAAAGCAGTGTAGCCAGCCTGTCTTAACAACTTGATTAGTCTGCTTCTAAACTAAAGAGTGTCTTTCACCTGCCTCTAGTTTGTATGAATGGTAGCATTTGATGAAACTGAGCTCCTACAAGCAACAGATAGAGCTTGTATATCAGAAGCATGTTGAGCCTTTTCCCTCTATCATGAGGGAGGGAAAAGCTGGGACCAGGCAAAGGGGGTCTGTCCCGCACCTCCTGCAGTAGTGAGTCCTGCAGAGACCTCTCCTGGCAGAGCTCAGAAAGTCACGTCCACTTGGCTCCAGGCCTTGGCCTCCGCCAGCTCTTTCCAGACTTGCTCTTGTGCTTGCTAAAGGCAGACGAAATCTTCTTTGCCATTTTTTAATGGCCCGTTTCCTCCACCCGCTCCGCAGCCACTGCCTATTTTGCGAAGCTATCTCTTGAAAATCCTGGTGGTCTCTTTGGATGTGATGGTGTCTGCCGATAACAGACAGCTTCAGTCTGCAGGTATTAACAAATCACATACTGCGGTGTGGGGTAAATACATTACAGATATCATACATTCTTCGACACGTACCCTGGCCAGTGAACAACGAGAATGTGTCAAAATATGAAAATTAAAAGAAATATATTAAGAAGTTTAGATCAGAGGATTGCAGCAGTAAAGCACACTCAAGTGAATTTCTTTCTACCTGTTGAGGTAGAGCACACTCAAATGAATTTCTTCTTTCCTGGCTTATAGTGACATCAGATTAAAGCAATGGGGAAAAACATACCAGCAGAATAAGCTATCTGTGATAAACCTCCAAGATCCCCAGTGACAGAATAATCCTAGATCAGGCACCAATTTATGGGGTAAACTTGAGGATCCGTAGTCGGGGAAAAATCAGCACAAGAAAGATTTAAGTGGGTAACACTGTCTTCTGCCAGTGTATGTCCCCCAGGTCCCTTGAGTGATTATGCCAATATCTGCTGCATTAGGATTGGACAGGAAGAACAACCCTTCAGATCTTTTCTGTGAAGAATCATGAACTGAGGGACTAAATTCAGACAAACAGATCCAATAACTTTATCCTTAGAGCAGAGTGACATAAGCAAATATAAATCCCACTTGTGTTATTATAACGCCTGCCAAGCTAATTGAGAACACATTCATTTCCTCAACTAAATAAATTACTGTTACAATTATATGACCCCAAGGTCAGCTCCTTTAGGAGATGCCCAGCTCTTGAATTAACTATTCAACTCCTCACAGTAAGTGGCCTCAACCAATCAATGCCAAATAACTACTGCTGAAATATGCATTTAATATCTTAACACTTTAGCTTTTAAAATCTTCCCTTTGCGAGCATTTATTATTATTATTATTATTATTATTATTTTACTATTAATATTTCTGAGCTTGGGTATACTCTAAAATGACAGCACGCCAGTCCCCAAAGAGACCACAGCTAACCCTCACAGTCAAATCCGGTTACAAGTAGAGCATGTCTTTGACATGAGGGAGCAGCATTTTTTCTATCTATATTCTTTATTTTGCTGATTGCAAGAAGCAGAGCCAGCCAACTTTTTTGAAGTTTCAAAAGTGTGTGCCTCCAATCTGCTTTGTCAGGTTAATGGAGGACAAAATGCCTCCTCTAATGAAGAATCCATATTTTGCCAAACTCACTAGTAACTCTGCAGGATTAAAAATGACATGCAAAATGTCAGTGAGCTTACTACAAATAGCTTTATTCTAGGAATGCTGAGGTTCAATTTACACATCAACTAAAGCCTATTCCAAAAGACATAAAATTAAAAAATCCTCCAGAGGCTAAAAGCCAGAGTTCGCTCATTTGTCCTGATGAACCTAGATATTGTAAAGCCTACACCCAATGTAAAGAGAGCTCATGTCCCATGCATAGGCATTGTGCTGAACTTCTGCACTGGAGTGTGTCTTCCCTGGAGAAATATGCAGTAAGCTGTGATTTAGGTTACTCGCGTTACGTATTACTCCCTAGGAGTGACACAGCTCCTAACTACTCTGGTGTAAATTGGAATAAAATTAAATTTGCTGTTCACTTGTACCAGTATAAATAAGACTGCAACTCGATCCTACATACAAAATAATGCCTGCATAACTGCAAATGACTGTTTTTTATTCTTGGCCCCTTTTTGGGGTTTTGTGTGGTTTTCCATGTAAATAAACAAACACATATCTAAATTGCAGTATAAAAAGGACTCTCATTTTGCAATTATTTGGAAGCTAATTTTCATAAATATTAATTCTATCAAACAGGAGAATAAAAATGATGACACCCTGCAGACTAGTAGACTTGATACCTTCAGAAAAAAAATGGTTCATTAATTTTTAAACAAGAGACATTCATTATTATGCTTTCTGTGACAAGACTTTGATTTTTTTTGTAAATGATGACCATAATTAAGCCTCTCATAATGAACATTGCTATTACTAAACAGTACAATTTATATAATGTCTCCACTGTAGGAGACTTTGCTTTTTTACGGAGGAGAAAAATCAGATAATGACTGAGATTACGGTATAATACTATTATTTTTAAGGATATTGCAAAAAGCATATATGGCCTATATTAATCTTTAAGCGAAACTTAATCAGACTGTGGTTGTTTTGCCATAAAAAGGACTGAATAATTTGTCATGACTCTAATGCAGTGTTGGTGTTACTCCTAATGTTGGAGAAATGCAAAAATTAAATTATACTCATGTGGCATTTTTATGCATAGTTCATGTACTTAATCTAGGGCCAGTAGAACCCTTGAAAAAAAAGACAAAAACAAAACCCCCAAAAAACTTAGATGTCTAAAGATCGGGACTTGAAGCTGTTAGAAATGTATTCATAGTTATTCATAGTTATACAAAGCTTTTGATTCAACTGCAAATAAGGACTATTTGCAGCGTTGCCTGTGCATGTCTTTGGAGACAGCCTGGTATGGCAGTCATACACACACATTTGCTGTGAAAGAAAGGTATTTAATCAGTATGCACTCTTGTTTTTCCAAGCCCAGTAAAAAACAAACACTTGACATAGATGACCCCTTCCAAAACTCAGCACCACCTGAGACTTCATGGGGGAAGGTACCTAGAGAAGGTTGATCGATTCCTTATAATATTTCTTGAATACTTTCAGCTGGGTTCTCAAGTGCTTCATGAAACAAAAAAAGAGGTAATTTTTGCTGACTTTAAATACTGTTCAGCCAACAACAGTTCCTAGGAAAATGCTGATTTAGTTCACACATATGGCACATTCTATTGCTGTTTCTCTGATTAAATATATGGCTGAATGTTCCTATTTATACTGTAAAGTGTGTTGCAGAATTACATAAATGCAGGTTTTTGTTATAGTGTCTGGGTGATTATGGAGTGGAAGAATTTCTGACCTAGCAAGGAATGTATCTTCCCAAGTTATCTTAAGCACCTTTGGAAATGCACTCATGAAGATTGTGCTAAAGCTCTGCAATTTTTTTCTATCTCAGTTTTAGCCAACAACACTATTATCAAGCCTGTTTTGCAGAACAAAGCCGTGTAGTTTGAGGGGGACTTTGTGGTGCCTGGATTTGATTTGAAGTGACATTTTCAAGTTATACCCCAGGCCTGCTGAGCTCCTGGTCGGCTTATACAGGTCAAGTTGCGTTCTCTGGCACCGTGAAGTCAGAGCAGGTAGAAGAGGGTGACGCTTCTGTCACTAGTAGTCTAGACATTTGTGTTCTGATCATGCCAGTAGGATATTTCAACAATTAAAAAACTAGAGATGGCCAGGAATATCTAGCTATCTAATTATCTAACTGTTTTTTTCCTGGTAATAGAAAACAGATTTGATAAATGTCCATAGCAAAAATGGAAGTTACCAAGGAAGGAGGAGAGGTTTGTTTGTTTTCAGATGAGGAAAATCTGAACAGAATGTTTTGTTTTAGGCCAGCTCAGCCCAAATCAAAAAGTCATGATCTGACAAACTGAAAATAAGCCTTTCATTTCACATCAGTTTGACAGTAATCGAGGTCCATCTGAAGTACAGTTACATGCCAAGGGATTTGTGGTGGTTTATGAAGAGCTTTCTGTCTGCACCACTATTCTCTGTTTTGCAGTGTTTGTGGTATATTAGGACATGTGTGACTTGATCTGTCTATATTTGGGGGCCTAAAAGTATGTTTCAGCTGTCAAGTCCAAGTGCATGCCCTAGCCATGTTCTGATTTAATGTGAGAGTGTGAGGGCGTGAGCATACATCATCCATCTCCTGCTTTCCCGGCTCCTTGTTACCCTGCCTTCTCTGGGAAGCAAATCCATTTCATGGAAAGAAAACCATAATACGAATCCATCGGTCTTCCCATCTTGCCAGCTGTGGGATCAGAACAGCAGATCATACCAAGGAGAAAATATGTCGTTCCGCACTAATGGAACATTGTAGAACTTTATCCTACCTCCATTAAACAAAAGGACTTGGATGCCTTTCAATGTACTAGAATATGGCTTGCTTATTTAGAAAGGACAAAATTCTATAATTCTAATTATACATACACACACACACACACACACTCACTTCAACCAATAGATGAAATTAAATATGTTTTGGGACTGCTGAGGGACAGGAAACTCGCAGACTCATGACAGAAGAATATGCTTTATCATCTACTAGTCTGAATGATGTATTTTGCATATTAACTACTGAATTTATAATACATCCTTGCCATATCTAAAGGATTTTAGGAAGTTCAATCACTGATTCAAAAAGACAGTTCCCTAAAACTATACAAATAGTTACTGCTAGAAATTATTTGGATATCTGAGCCTCAGTGTTAAAAAGTAAGTCTGACAAGAGATGAATTGGCATTACTGGCAACACATTTTTGCATAGTGTGTGTTTGCACAAAGAAGGTACGTTCAGCTGGAATGAAAGATTTTTCTTGAAAATATTTTCTAGAATGTGTTAACTCCTATATAACAAGTGTAGTTTTACATGCAGTCAGAGGGGGCTATAGTTCTCTTGCTGTTAGTGTTCCTTGATGGGGACCACACGCTCCAGGTCACAAAAGAAAACTAACAAAATACTCTGCACTCAAATCCTGCAATTGCCTATATTTTGTGCACTTATTTTGTCTCGTGATCAACCTTGGTTCAACTCAACAGATCTTGCTTGTCTCCTGCAGGATAAAATAAGTAAAACACCATTTGTTATCACTGAGACCTTTCCAAATGTACCTGGGTGTTTTATAAAATTATGAGAGTTCATGGCAGTATTTTAGGGAAAGAAAAACCTAGCATACATTGTATATCATATGGAACACTTCCTGCTGCCTGCTAATGAAATATGAGCATGCTTTGCAGGAACTGTCCTCTGTCAGGATTTAAAACCAGGTGGAGAGGTACAGCTGGGAATAAGGCAAAAAACCTGCAAACCTTGTGGGCAAAGTTGCAGTTTTCCCTACTGTGCTGAAGAGCACGGCATGAGCTGGTGCTTCACGTTCTGCTGAGAAAAGTAAAGGTGGTTCACTTGAAAAGCAGAGAGGGTGACAGAAGTAAGAATAAGTGGTTGCAGGCTGACAAAGACCACTTGGCAATATTTGTCCCTGGGGAGATGGTGGCCTTTGTAAATTTGCAGAACATCATGTCCTAGTGAAAAACAGGAGGAGGAGATTTTAAAATGTGGCTCCATTGATTAAAGTCTAAATAAAAAGCAAAGACAGATATAAGGGGTACAAGCAGAATAGTACCTTCCTTGTCTTTAGCCAGAAGTGCTCAGCAACCTTTTTACACTTGCTGGGCAAGATTGCAGCATTAGCAACAGCTCAAGTGAAACATTTGGAATGAAATAAAAGACAAGCAAAACCATCCTGTTATAGTCTCATTATGGATAGTACACTCAGGAGCAGTGTCAAAGACCATGCTTGTTCATGGCTTGAAAACCAGGGCACGTATGCTTACAACACTCTCTGTTTTTACAGAACAAAGCCCTAGATAAAAGTTCTCATCTAGAAAATATTTTACTAGGTTTTTCTGGTCACCATCACTGCTATTCACTCTGCAGCAGTAACTGCTGGGAAAGTAGCTGCTGCTGGATTTCTAATAGTTGTGGATTTCTGGAAGATGTTTCTTTGGTTATGGAATAACTAGTGTTTATTTTATTTTACCTGCATGCAAAACCAAGCCAGTTGTTGAAAAACTATTAATACAAAACCCAACTACCAGTGATCAGCTATCCTGGGTATGATATATTCTACTATCCCCATAGGACTGTCTGAGCTATTTCTGACAAACATGCCCTTGAAGTTCAATATATAAATAATAAAGAGTTATGTTTGATGTTGCAAGGATGCAAAGATCAAATGAAGGCATCCCAAAATGAATAAAAACACTAGTGGCCAAGAGGCTGAATATACTAATTGTCCTAACAGATGATCTGACTTGAATGATATTGTTTTCAAAAAAAAATCACATACTCAATTGTTTTCTTTTGTTGATAATATTGACATTGTTGTGACAACCCCTGCTGAACAGAACAACAAATTGGCAATAGAAAGCAGATGGTTTGTTCTGGGAAAGAATGCAGAATTATAATATTTAGCCTACTTTTTAAGGAGGAAATACAGCATTCTGGCTTCATACCACCTAAATAACTGGGTCTTGCTTTCAGAACTAGTAGTGGAATGAAACCATAATTCCTGGCTGTGCAAGGCTCTGTACAAGGGTTCTCTTGGATATCTCCAAAGAATTCATCCAGCAGTTAGGGTGCTTCACCTCCTACTCTTTCTTGCTGTCACTGCTGAATCCTCCCATGAAACTGTGTTTGAGGGCAGCAACCCAGCACCAAATGTGATCAAACATTTCACTGGCAAAGCAGCTTTTCAATAGGAAAAAATACCCAATACTCTCAAGAGAAACTTGTCAAGGAATGTACTCATGCCAGCTGTACCTTACGCCAGATAATTTTCTCTGGTTTCGTCTAAAATTTCTGTTGAAAAATGGGACCGTCCCTTTTCAAAGATACTAGTGTAACACTGATATAGAACAGAAAATACTGCTGCAATCTCAGGAAGATGCACAGGATGGAAAACTGTTTCCAATCCAGTTTACTCTCAATGTTTTCTATAGATCATAGGCTTCCTATTATTTTAGCTATTCAGTCTTATCCCTTAGCTAAAGATGCATGGAGGACTTCTGACGGTATCAGAGGTCACTAAACAGAAGATGGTAACTCTAGCACTATAGCTGGGAACCTTCTAATAGCCTCTAGACAAAAGTAATTAGAAAACATGACCTTTTACATGACTGGAAGTAAAATAAACTGCTGTGGATTTTCTTTTTTTTTCCTTCATTTCTGGCTGAGATATACAGAAGAGCCCAAACTTACTTTGAATTCTTACAACATAGAAGGAGGCAAAGTAGCTTTTAGAACTTGTGCTTTGCAAACAATGGCCTTCCATTTCAAATGCTGGCATTGCTATGCAGGCTGTAAGTGCACTTTGCTGAATAGCAGTGTAATTATCTTCTGTCAGGCTCGAAAGTCCTCCACACAGAACCTGTCCGTTTACGCTATGGTGTCAGAAGGTCCCAAACAGCAGCTAATACCTGAAGGTGAGATGGAGCCCTACCAGGCAGCTCTCGGCTTGAGGAAGTTGTTCTGAGACATGGGAATTACTGCAGATCCCAAGTTCTTGATGCCCCAGGGACACAGTGCTCTCCAGGAGCTCGAGGGAGGGCCAACACCAGGAGCATTGGCAGTACAATGAAAAGCACAGGGCATCCCATTGCTGCAAGGTCCACAGAGGACTTCTGTAAAGCAAGCTATCTCCTTTTTCAGCCTCTAAATCTCTCTGATACCTCTCTAAATTTTCTCGACTCACTCCTCAGTGATCTCTTTCTTTTTTTTCTTTCTTGCTCAAAGTTCATTGCAGAACTTACACCCTGACAACTCCGATGTCTCCTATTCCCCATATATCTCCACTTTGCTCATCTAATCCCTTCCTGAGACTTGTCTCTGTCCTTGTTGGCAGCGGAAGGAGGAGGGTCACATGTCCCCGGCTAGTGCCTTTCCTTCAACTCAGGTGGAGGGTGGTCAGCAATCCCTCCAAAAACCCAGAGGGAAGCATGGAGTACACCTAGGGCAAGGGGAGGACAAGAGCTCTGGCAAAAGTCGGTGCTGGAAACCATGCAGAGAGTCTGGCAATGTGAAGGGGAGAGTCTGGATCAGCCCAGGGTCACCTTTGCTGGAACAAGTTTTTTTCCTAAGTGAAGACAAGTGTAGTCAGGAAGAGCGGGGGCTGTGAGTTGGAGTACACACAGTATTACAGAGAACTTTTATTCTCTGTATTCTATATTCTCTGTATTTTTAGAAAAAAAAATGAAGATTTGAGAAAGAGAATAACTGCCTCCTCACTGGTGGTGCGAGGAGGGGTAAGAGAGGTTGATGGAGGCAAGAGGTTAAAGTTGTAGCTCATTTCTTCACCCTTACAAACTAATTTGTAAGTAGTTTGTTAGGGAACAAGGAGGAGAGTGGAGAATATTTTGCACCAGATATCCTCAGACATTTCCTCTTCTCTAGTTTATCACTCCCAGGATTACAAGGAGAAAGGAGAGACCAAACATCTACTGCTTGTTAATGAAAGGCTGAAAAAGTCCCGGCAAATGTACAGGTGCTGATTGCAAGCATACATAACTCTCTGCCTTTCAAGGTCCAAAGTAGAAAAACAAGATATGTAAGAAACTTGGATGGGAACAAGACAGAAACACACTTTGCTCTACAAAAATGTGAAGTTGTGGCTGAAGACGGCAAGGATTGCCCTTCATTTTAGAAGCAAAGAACTGTGAGTTGCCTTTGAGAGAAGGCTCTGGCTGCTGCTGGGTTATGACTCACGACAGATGACTCCATATATGATAATTCAGTTATTCAGATGATAAATACAAACTCTTTATACATTAAGGAAATAAAGGACAAAAGAGGAGACTTGAAATATTATAAGAATAATAGCTTTAGTGTAAATGCTCTATAAAATTAGTGTCTTATATTTGTTTTTGCTTACCTAATTATTAATCAAAAAGAAGAACCAGAAACGACTATGAAACTTGTTAAGCTGTGACCTATAGTGTAAATATTTTAAAAATCATCTTTTCAATCCTCTTTTTTTTTTTTTTTTTTTTTTTTTCAATCCAGGCCTGCATTGTCCAGTTTGCATCATTATTAATTTTATAAACACTGAGTGAATATTGCAGCCAAAGCAATAGATGCACATCTTTCAGGAGAATGCTTACCCCCTTCATAAGAGAAGTTAACTATGAAGAGAATCCAATGCCAATGTTAAATTAAGGCTTCATCCACTAAATGTTCAGCTACTGAGTAAATATGCACTAGGCATCTGCTTTGAATACTGAAGCAGCAAATTTCTTCCTAAGGTGAGACACTTCTGTGCTCTTTCTATTAGC
The DNA here is from genome assembly GCA_013398735.1 of Nothocercus julius. NCBI lineage: Eukaryota > Metazoa > Chordata > Aves > Tinamiformes > Tinamidae > Nothocercus > Nothocercus julius. The sequence goes on from VZSV01000111.1 coordinate 1,761,071, forward strand.
ATATTGTTGTTTGGTTTTGTATATTCTGCTACCTCAAGCTCTTTCTTCCAAATATGTTATAAAAATCTCAAAAGACTTTGCTCGTATAGAGATTCTTTTAATGAAGAGATAACTTTAAACCTTCCTGACAGTCATTTCAGAAAATACTTCTGGAAAACTCTTCTAAGATAAAATATGCTAAAACATCTATCCGAACTTGGAGAAACATCAATGGATTACGAAGAAGCTCACCATATCTGTCATTTTCAATGTACCACACAGATAGTTATAAACAGAAGCCTCTAGACATAGGCCAGTGCAGTACTGTGGAAACTCCACGTGCCAAAGCATTTGTCTGTACTTCAGCAAATCCTAGTGCCTCAGTAAAAAGGCAATTATAAGGTTGGATTAATATCATAATTAGCTAAACCTTGTCTGAAGAAGGACTTCCTGACTACTTTTGCATCTTTTGTGAATTTGGCTTTGCAGCGATATGTACTAAGACATTCTTGTATTAATTTCTCAAGTCATGTAGCTATTATGCTATGCAGAGAAGTCAATGCATGCATGAATTCATAGGTCATTTAACCTAAAACTCTTGCTTTTGCAATAGGAAGGTGTTCTACTGACCTTAAGCTAGAGTAAGTAGGTGGTTCTCAAAGAGTGGTCTCTGCACTGCACACAGTTCAGAAAAGCTTCTCTGTTACTCCCCAGAATTACATATTTAATGAAAATAACTGCAGACAGACTGAGGTTAGGGAGGACTGAAGTCTTGCAGCATCTCCTGTTAGAATTTGGCACTGAGAATAAGTAAGAAAAAGCTAGCAGAGCATGGGTATCATCATCACGCCAGTGTGTTGTTGGTTTTGCAGTGTGCTGCAGTATTCTGTACAGTTCCCGCTTTCAAGTTTCACTCTGGACTAGTATAAAAGGTTGCACGAAAACCATAGTATAGCAGTTTGATACCTTCAATCAAAACCTTGATCCTAGCATAAAACATTTCTGAATGCTTGGGAGTCAAACACCAGTTTACCCTTTCAAATAGCAATGCTAGAGAGGAACAAAGGACAAAACAGCTGACAGACAAATGTATTTCAAATACATAAATACATAAGTATTATATTTCTGTCTTAGAATACAGGTGAAATAGAGAAAACAATACACAGGTGAAGAGGGGATAAAAAATACATGGGTAAAAAGGAGATGAATAAAATACAGGCTCTCTCTATAGCTGTGCTTGCTATGTAGGTAAAGAAAAACAGTACGCACCCTCAAGAGAGAATGCTGATGGATTGAATTTGAAAACCTCAGAATGTTTCAGGCTCTTCAGTGAAAATGTGATCTGATTCTGCTGGTTTCTCTCTTCTTAATACTTATACAGGAACTACACTGTTGGAGGAGCTGAGTCAATATGAAACTTGTGCAAGCAATAAGGCTCGCTTTCCATTCTTTTATAGGAACAGGATAGACAATTTTATTAATAGCAGCTCTCCTTCCTGTTGCAACACACCAATTTTGCCCAGGGTTTCACACATAAAACCATATTGCTGTCAGCAAGCACAGCTAGGGAAGGAGTCTGACCCAGTGTTTTCTGTTCTTTTTCCACTCATCTTACAGCAAAAAGAGTCTTCTGAATTGTATGAGTAACTGTTTGTTTTCCTCATTTTGCTGTTAAATTAATCCTGCCTTCATTTATTTTATAGCGTCTTCAAGTTTAAATGCTGATTTTGTGAACATCTGTTTCAATCACAGTTGCAAACCCATTACTTTTATGAGCCTTACATATTTTGGATAGATTTACTGTTGACCTTTGTTGGGAAATTGAATGTTTTTGTTGTTACTAACATTTCTGTAATTGACACTGTTTTTACTGCCACCAGGGTACTTCTTTAAATGAAATACTGTGTCTTGGCTGATCATCTTGCTTAAATGTTCTAAATCAGATAAATATTATTTAACTTTTCTTGGCTTTGAAACAAAAAATGTGATTAAACCCTTCAGTACTAGACATCTATAAATTGCTACTCAATTCAAATACACCACTGGCATGGTTATTTTTTGGTTTCCCATGGTTTGCTCACTTTTATTTGCCATTAAATAATAAAAATCAAAGAATTACACAGCTTAAGTAACTGCTGTCTGACTGCTGAGAAATCCACTACTTAGTCTAAGATGAATGAGCAACTAGTTTTCCACCCTCTGAAAAAAGAACCTGCTTTTCAGTATAGAAAAGCAATGTAAATTAATTTGATCTCCACTATCCAGATAAATTATCTGCATCAGAGTAAATAAAGTGAATTTAGTAAAAACTGACAGTTTTGCTGCATGGCTTACAGGCTAGTCACACTAACTGTGAGCGCAGCCTTTAATTTTCTGTAAAGCACAAGCCATTCTTCCTGAGGATGTATTAGCCATCTTTTTTAAAATCCAGGTTTGAGAGAATACCTTCAGGTAAAGAGTATGAAGCATTAACAATTTTAACCTCGAGGCTGAGTTCAGCTCAGCCTCAGTCATCCTTAAAAGAGAACATAAGCAAGATGTCCAGTGAAGGTCAAGAATATTTGAAAGCTCTCAATTTAATGAGCATGTGGGACGAATTTCCCTTTGCATCCTAAAGCAGACAACTGGAGTTTGACACATGAGCTAGTGCATCCCCTTCATGGCTGGTGGAGGCTACTCTCTTTAGATGGCAATGCAGAGCAAATGCCAACCTGGTGAATGGTAGGACTTCCTTTAACCATCCTCCCCTTCCTTCCTCTTTCTGCCAAAAAACCTATGGGCTGCAGCACATCACATGGAGCAGATGACAGAGACAGAAGGCTCTTATTGAACTTTCTTATTGTTAAAGTCGCTTAATGCTTCTGGCTATAAAATGCCTTACTGTCTTCCAACAATGGCTGAAGTACTGTCTTGCCATTAATTAGCTCATCATGAATTTGCTGCCAAGCAACTTTAGACAAAATACAAATCAGGTATTAGTTAGACACCTATTTAGAGAAAGTAGATGTTTCTGAAAAGATATTTTGCCCTTGTTAAATATTCTGGCAATTTAAAGAAACATTGAGACATCTACTCTTTGACCCAAAAAAGAAGCAATCTGGGAGGTCAAAGTGTTTGCTTTGAGAACACTCTTTTTGACATCACATCAGCAATTTATCTAACATATCTAATCAACATATAAGCCTTTGAAAAACTTGACTTTAAATGTGCATAGAAGAGATTTATTTTCCATTTTGTAAGTTAAAATTACCCAAACATGGGCATGCTTGAGGCGTTTCCTCAGGATGCTCAAAGCATCCACAACTCAGTCTTCTAGGCATAAGAAGCAAAGACTGAGACTGCATGGAGAGCTATGGACAGGCAGTCGGCACTAGTATTTGACCAAGATTGTGCAGGAAGGGACACCAACAGCAAGGCTGAGAAGAGAATTGGGGGAAGAAAAGTGAGAGGGCCATTTGAGACCAGACATAGAAGACAAGTGGGACTAAAACATGAATCTGGTGTCAGATTGATATGATGAATCTGGCTCTCCTGGTAGAGGAGGTGCAGTCATGGATTTGAGATGAAGTAGGTACCAAAGGAGAATGAGGTGGTGGTAGGGAAGAGGTAGGACTGAAGGAGAAACAACCTGGAGTGGATGTGACAGGAGAGAACAAACTGAGCGGGCTGCAGAAGTATCTGTGCCTGTTTGTCCTCTCTGAAGCCTATCACATAACCAAGATGCCCTTGTTTATAGCAAATGCAACAGATATCAGGGCTGTTGTGGCTGTTTGGCTCCAGTGACCTTGTTCTGGGAAGGCAATGATTTCAGTGCCTTGCTCTGATACCATGTGATTTTTAGAGACTAGAGGAGTGGATGCTTTAAGACACTTCATAAAATGTCAGAAAATCACCTATAAAGTAATCTTGAAGAATAAGTGATGAGATTAAAAACATCGTAAGTAAAGAAATACTAATGTTAAAGGTACAGAGTAATTTCAAATTAGCTGGTGCACACGTAGTTGCTGAATGACCATACATTTATTTTTTCCTGACTTTGGTCTCATTCAGTGTGAAGAAAAGGCTCAATCTGGATATAACTCAAGTTGCTGAGCAGCAGAAAGGCTGGCTGTCACACCTCTGCCTCATCTGTTGCAGGAGTTTGAGGTGTCACTCAGTAGAGCCTAGGGTTTGTAGAAGATAGAAGTATTTAACTCATATGGCAGGTTCTTATCTGTATTTCCAATGTATCTCTATCACTGTTGCAAAGTCTTTTCCCTTCTAGACTAGTCGCAAAACAAAGATTTCATAGGTAGTCACTAATAGTGCCGTCCTAGTTTTATCGGCTGCAACTCAAGACTGTGGTGAGTAAATTGCAAAGTGCTGAGCATTTGCAGCTGTGACAGAGGTCAGTATCCTCTGAATCTATAAAACATTAGAAAATAGTAAGTATGCTGAAATAAAGTGAGTCATATAGCTTTAAATGGGACACCTAAAATTACTGTACCTCTAACATTAAGATTCCCCTTCCCTAGCCAGAGATCTTAAAGCAGGCTTGATAGCTTGTCATTTCCTAACGAAATTAAAATTGAGGTCTGAAAATCAGACAGTTACTCTTTTAGGCAATTTGAAATGATCAACAGCACAATCTGGTAGTTCATGAAAGTTTTACTTTGACTCTGTCAAAAGGTAAATC